>OVAX01002864.1:0-24953 GCA_900406405.1 Lepidium africanum | reverse complement strand
TTACAACTGATCTCTTAATTTGAGAGAGTAGTTCAAAGGGTAAATTTGAGCATATCACTGGTTGAACTAGCAAAGGAAACTTTTCTCCCTCCACATTGCTACCATCACATCCATCCGCACTCAACGAGAAAAAACCACCTTGTCTTCCTATAGTAATAGTCTCCACCCGCAACCGCTTACCTGAAGCTAATAATTCGACCTCATCTTTCACCGGGCCAAATATCAAACCTCGAGAGGGTTTTGGAGGGATCTGTTTACCACATTGCACCTTAGGAACCTGCCCCTTCACACCTATAGAACGACGCTCTCTTTGAGCACCACCAAGCTTTTGTCCCGCTTATCCTGAACTTGTACCAGACCCGTTAGTACCCACAAAGGCAAAAACATTTTCCTTTCTTGTACATTACCATCCTTGGCCTTCCTAATCCTTTCCTCAACATCCTTAGCTAAGAGACTACCAAAGCTGTTCGACAAAAGAATATTGTCCTTGGAACTCGACCCTTCCCTGACACCTAACACCCTTTGTTTCTCATGTCCAGAGTTCTCAACCGAGGGAGCCACCAAGCGCCTACCCGAGTGACAAAACATGGTGAAACCATCCGAAGATTATTGCTTGTTCCCTGACTTCTCCACCACCTTAACCACAGATGGAACAACCGGAGCTTAAGAGGAAGGATCTTACTTCTCTACAGATTTTGTCTGCTTGTCTACTAGAACACTTTCCTTTGAAGCATGAAGGCAATTATGTATCAAGTGTCCATACCTTCCACATCCAGAACACACCACATTAAGGCCCTCATACTATACGAAGTATCTCTAATTATTAATCAACACTGAGCCGATCAGAGGTTCCGAGAGGTCAACCTCCACACACACCCATGCAAAGCAACCTCTTGAAAAGTTCAGCGTAGTTGGATCAACCCTTAGTGCATTCCCTAAGCTACCCGCAATACCAAGGAGGATAGATCAATGATAAAGGTTAAAAGGAAGATGATCAATCCGAACCCACACCAGCGTTGTTCGGATATCATCACTCAACGGACCAGGAAGAAGGTATATGGTAAATCCATAACAGTCATGGAACCCTTCAGTCTCCACAACTCACGAAGCTTCCTATTCATCACAGCGATGTTCAAGGTTTTACCTAAAACCTTCACAATCATACTATTCCTCCACAAACCATTCTTAGCATCAAGCACTTCCTTCCCCACTGTAATCACCGGTTCACCTTGTTTGCCCTTCGGATACTCCACCTTAAACTTAGACATCACGAAATCTTCCCCAATCGAATGCTCAGCCATCGGTATCCCACCAACATAAGAGCATGTAACCCTTGTCATCCACATCATAGAAGTGTACGGAGGACGTTCCCTAACCCCGACATCGACCATCGTTGCATCATCATCACCTTGATTTGAAACCCTAGTTTCGCCCACCATACTTTTTATTATTTTACCAATTTAAGCATATTAGTTTTTTTGTTAATAAACTAATATATTAAATTCCACTCAATTCAATTATATTTTGTATTGTCATTAGATTTTAACTTATTCTATCATATTCCACATTAAAAAACTAACCGAAAATCAAAACATATGTATAAATCACTATTTTTCATCACATGCTTTGTAATATTTCTTTTTATCAAAACATATATATGATTCGAGCTTTACATACATGAAGATAAGAAGATGTCCATGGTAAATAACGAACAAAAATTAATAAATTAAATTATTGCTAACAGAAAATGGAAAAAGAAAAAAAGTATTTCATAAAGCAAAATTGATTAAATGTAATAATAAAATCCTTAAAATTTCCCAATTTTTCTAGCGTCTGAGGTGAAAATATTGTGAGTTTCTTGTGGATCTTTCAGCTTTCATATAAGAGGTGTGTGTTTCAATATTCGGTTTTTATTCACTTTTAATAACGTATCTCAATTTTTTTTTGGTACTCGTATCTCATTATTTTTAACATCTCTATTATATTCTTAAATTGTTTTATTCGCTAGTAGTTGGTAGCTGAAGGGAATGCTTTTCTTCATTATGTTGGAACCACACAGATTGAAATGAAATTTACTTTGGATAATGTCTAAATCACTGATGGCATAGATTGTTTCTTATATCAAATATTTTTGAATGCATTTAATTGATGAACATGAATGAATTCTTGCATAAACATTAACCGCAAATGAAAGAAATAGTATCAACAACAACATGGAAGAGAAGATGGAATCGTATCCCTCTAGTTTACACCCAAAATGCAATGCCGCTCTCATCGTTATCTATTTGGCGATCACTCTACTTCACTGTTGTGCACATCCACTCATTGAAGGAAAACGGTCTTCAACAAATGACAAAATTAATTGCTTCATCATATGAAAAAATAAACTATAAACGATGGTTGGCAACAATACGGCCCAAAACATCATCACTTATTCCCCATAGATGAAAGGAGAGTGTTCAACATAATATGCATGTTTTGGCGCCTCACATTAACCGGAATAACCAGAAGGCTATGGCAGTTAGTCTCAATAACAGCATCGCACATATCAGATGGTAAGGTCACTAGGGAATCATCAATTCCCAACGAGATATCCGTATTTGCTTCCGTATCCACTTCATATGTTATGCATATTTCTTAATAATAATTTGTACTTTAGCGCCTAATTCAAGAACTTATCAAATGATTTGATATATTTTAATAATATTTAATAATTAATAAAAAAGTAATAACAAAATAACAAACTCTACCTTTTTAATTTCTTATCTTTTCCTACATCTATACAACTGCAACAATTTTACTATTTATTTATTTTTAAGTGTAACTATTAATACCAGATTTTTCACTATCTCAATTTTTTTTTTGTCAATATTGGGTAACAATTGGTCGGCCAATTAGCCAAATTCATGCATAATGCAAGTGACGAAACTCAATTCCTCGACGTGCAAGTGCACTTATCTTTAGTGGACTTACCGCTTGCCACTAAACTAAAAACCACTTGCCACTATTTCAACTTTAAAATTATAGAAAAAATGTAACATCTATATTTTTTTTCATTCTTTACATAATTACATGAGGTTAATTAAAACCTTAATATCTCTTCTCCAATATCTATATATTGAGAGGTTCCATGGTAACTTCATGGAAACACTAATTTAAATTTTTTTAAAAATTATATTATAATATTTCATGTTACATATATTTGAGTTCGTTTTATTTATTTTAATTTGCATGTTTTCCTAACTTAATATTCTCTATGTCTCATATTATTTGATGTTTAAGGATAATGCACGTTAATTAAGAAAATTTATGAAATGATTTTAAATATCCCTAAAATATAATTAATAATGTTGTTAATATGACTAAGTGATATGATTAAATGAGGAAACTATATTAATTTTTTGTGTTAAATATCTAAAACATCATTTATTTTGAGACAAAAAATGAAGCTCAAACGTCATTTATAATGAGACAAAAATTGTATATTATTAGACATTAAGTAGTAGATAAAATAAATTAAAAATTTAATATACCAATACATAGGTGATAAATAGTTATCATGAGAAGAGATATCATTTTACTTTGTACAGATTAGGTTATTTTAATGTGTATGCCTTTTATATTGAATATATTATTAGAAATTAAATATCTGAAAGAACAAACTAGAATATTAATGTACTAATTATGTGGCCGAGTTGCTCTCAGTCTGGTGGTTAGGATGATTCACCTAATGACTTGGCACCAGAGTTCAATTCCTACCTGCTGTATTATGGTAGCTTAAAGAAATAATTTAGGGATGGGTTTTAGGCTATGGATCGGGCATTTTCGATCCAATGTTGACAAAAAAAAAAGAGTACCAATTAGGTGATGAAGTGTCATTGTGAGAATAGAGATCATTATAATTTATACATATAAATTTCTATATATTTTATTTTAATTTATAAAATCTCAATTTATTTTGTCAAATTAATAAATATTTATGAAAATATTTAGCTTTAGTAATAAGAATAACTTTTGTATTGATGTTTTAGAAAATTATTCAAAACTAAAACTCTAAAACTAAAACTCTAAAGGTCTTGTTAGTTCACAATTATGTTGCCATATCTCACAAACATATAGTGTTAACAAAATTTTGCTAACCCTATTTATATATCTTAGTTAATAAGGATTAGATAATTTGATCTTATTTCGAAATAACTTTAATACACTTATCTTAAGTCTATCTAATTGACTAACTTGTGAGGATTTTTTGAACAATGAGATAAAGTTATGTTATCGAAGCCTATCCAACATTGTCATCTTAAACTTAAACTTTTTGTTTGGTTGATATTGATCACCTTGATTTGTCCATTGGATTTGTCCATTCTTTCACATTTTCCTCTTGTTCGCCCTATGTTATATTTGCCTCCTCTTCCACGACCTCTCCCTCTTGATGTTGAAATTTTTGGACTAGAATCTACATTAAGATGCTTGCTTTCACCGTGAATCTCTTCCTCGAAAATTCTTTTTCGTAAGCTTTATGTCTTCTATGATATCTTCAAAACTTGTTGTATTCAAATCAAGTAGTTGCTTAATTGAGAGAAACAATGATTTGAATGTACTTGCTTCTTGGTAAACTATTAAAAACAATTTTCACAAGTTTTGGTTCATTAATAATTTGTCAAAGGGAAACTTATTTTGATGTTATCTCCGATAACTTTCTCACGAAGCTATCAAATATGTATGTGTCTTTTATTTTCATTCTTTCAAACTCACTCATTATAGTTTGAAATCTTGCTTTTTAGATACGATCCACACCTAAATGCTGGCTTTGATTGTTTTCCATATTTTTTTTTTAGAGTCTTGTTCGCTAACTTGCAAAATAAGATTTTTTGCGATAGATAAGAACAAAAATCCTATTGCGATATCATTCTTAAAAAAATTGTGTATATTAAATATGCTATACATGGAAAATGATATGAGATTGAAAATACTACTACCTATACATTTTTAAATCTTTAAACCTTTCAACAAATCCCTCTCTCTAAAATGTTATCTTATAATTAAAACGCAACATGAATATAATTATATACATGTTACGTAATGCATGTAACTCTCTAGTCAAGAGTCAACTCTTTTGTTTTGTTTTGTTTATAAAATAAAATATATACAAGAAAAAACTAATATAAATAATAGAATGCAATAGCCACTTTAGCATCCCTCAGACACCAGAATTTTATATCTTTCCGATGCAAAAAGAAAGAAAAAATAGGGATTTTAGAGTATGGGGTTTAGCTATAGATTATGTCTTATCGATCTGAGTAATTTTGAAAAAAAAAATAATCATATAATAATAACAATCTCAATAAAGGCAATTTATGGTTGTATTTTTTCAATTGTGTCTTTTCATGTTTACGGTTATGTTTTTTCAATCGTGTTTAGTCATTTTTGTAAGGTTATGTTTTATCAGTTTGGGCTTTTTCATGTAAGACTTTAGATTATATGGTTGTGACTTTACATAACATCTTTCCATTAGTACCTTTCCAAATCTATTTATATCCAATTGTTTAGCCTATTTTGCGTTGTTGTGTCAAAAAAATTTTTTGTTACACTAAAAGTCTAATTTTTTTTTTGTTTTGATGAATTCAAATTTGTCTTTTGATGAGTCGAATAGATGTCTTTCTTTTATCCTTTTTATATTATTTAACAAAATTAATTATTTTAAATTAAAGTAAAAACTTATAATCATTTATTTAACCAAAGATATTTGGAGTGATGATATCAATGCTCAAATTTTTAAAAAATTTAAATATAAAAATTTAATGAAAAGTTTAAATATTTTCTTTCCAAAAAATAAAACTATTTATAGTCATTTTTTTGACTTATCAATAATATATGGTAACGTTGATGCTTATTATATGAGAGCAGTTTATATGGGCTGAATACAACAAAATTTAAATGCGGCATTAGCATTATTACAAAATTGTCGTATGAAGAAACATCCTCAAGCAATATGGCTATCTTTTTTATATATTTATGGCCAATTTAAACATGCTTGCCATCAAATGAATCATTTTAGATGGTATTGTAGTCCTAAAACTCTTTCGTCAATAAGGAAAAGAGCAATGGTTCCTATACATAAAGTGTGAAAGACATGATTTTTTCAGAAAAAAATTAATTCTCTTAAATACAATTTTATATCATCATGTGAATGTTTGTTTGTTTGTTATAAATGTAATTTACGACATTAAATTTTATACTTTTTTAAAAATATTTAATATATTTTAAATATTCGTTATTTTATTAACTCTTTAAATTAAACGTTTTTAATATTTCATTGACTTGTAAACTATTGTTGTTTTTATTTTATTGTAACTGATTTTGAAGAATTAAACTCTTTTTATATAATGTCATATTATAAGAGTGTAAAAGTTATTGAACAAATTAAATAGCAAATCTTGTCAAGTAATGAAACATGTGAAGTACTATTAATGTTTAGTTTTATCACTAATTTTGGTTTAGAATTACAACAAACAAGTGACATAGATTTTAATTCGTAGCCGAAACATACAAGTTGATCATAACATAAACATATGTACCTTGAATATTATACATGATGTAATTCGTAGCCGAAACATACAAATTGATCATAACATAAACATATGTACCTTGAATATTATACATGATGTACGAGCACCCAATTGTTGTACGATCAAATCTTTTCTCACACTCACGAACAACAACAATAACTTGTTTCCCACCGTTCTTACCATGGATGAGTCCAATGCGAGCTTCAAAATCATTCTTGAGTCCATACGCTATATTTTCCACGTATTTTATCTTCCCTTCTTTAATGCACGGAAGCACATTCCGAACAACCTTGAGTATTTGTCATAGAAATCAAAAACTGCAAAACCTTGAATGCACGATAGAATCATTTTCGTATTGTTTATGACACTATAAAAGTTTTGAAACAGAGAGAACAATTAAATAAACAATCAAGACTGTTGTTCACACTCCTAGATTGACTTTTAAAATTCGACATAACTAATTTCATTCCTACGTTTCAAATAAACATTCATAATGGTTACTCAATATCATTATCTCTGTCTCAAAGATAACACTTGGTATCAAGAACTAATTATTGAATTACCTAGATCACATAAACGAATTTTTTTACATAGACATCAGCGATGGATAAATAAAAATAATACAGTAAAATGACTCCAAAATAAAAGAAATTGTTATTAAGTTGTAAACTATGATTAATCAGAATTCAAACAAACTTTACAAATACAATAATACCTATCAAAGGCAACTGTGGTACTTCAACGAGAACTAAAATATTACAAAATATCTCTATTTTTTTAGGCACGATCATAATATTTTGACTGAAACTTCAATCTGTCCTCTTCTTTAAATTTTGCTTTGTCCTTAATCTTTCGAATTTCTTCTTTAATTTTATCGCATGCCATCTCTTCTGTCATAAATTGTAACTAATCACTCTACACTTATCTCACCAATTAGTACTTTTCTTCTTAAACCTGGATTATTACTATCATTCATGTTGAATAATATCGATCGATACTTTGCTTTTTGTAATCCATTGAAACAACCCAATTTTTGAAACATGACAGATTCTATATGTTTAGCCACAAGTGGAGAATCACAAGCAATAACATGCGTAGTCATCTTTTCCTCTACAACTTCTGTAGCCACTTTGGCAAAAGACGATTTGAGGATCATACAAATTTTCTCACGCTTTCTTATTACAGTCTTCTTCATTATACCCATTGAAGTCTTCACCAAAGTTTGGTTATCATGTTTTGGTTCTCTAGTGTAAAGAATTTCATCATGTGTTCACAGAGAAGTCTTCCTGAAGATCGAATATGAGATTTTTTGTGATCACGGAAATACTTTAAACTCTTTCCCATGATGTTAGAGAGAAAAACCCCACATAGATGTGAATCAGGACTTTGCTTCAAATGCTTGATGATATCTTTGATCCTAGGGGCTGCTTGAGGGATATTGTCGTTTTTCGTAAGCTTAGCCTCTCGATATGCTGTTTTAAACAACTCCAAAACTTTGTCTTCATTTTTGTGGTCGTTGTTTGGTGTGAGAATGTTACTCTATCTCTTTTACAACATGTAACTATTTCTTTTATAAAGTTTGAAGTAAACATAAAAAGAGAAGAAGAAAATAATTTGAGGATTCAAGATTAAATAGAGAAAGGAAGCAGTTAGACTTAGAATTGCAAATGTTTACGTTTCTCTAAATTGCAACTGTTTACGTTTTTGTAAAAGAAACTACTTTGAATTTTTTTATGAAGCAAACAGTAGAAAAAAATTAAAATAAAAATCAAGCAAAACAAAAGGAATATAAATTTTTAAGTAAAAGAAAAGCGCATCCTAAAAGGAGATTAAACGAAAAAATCAAAAATAAATGAATGAAAATAAAGTGAAATGAAACATAGAAAAAATTGACTACTTGCATCTACTTTTTTACCATCCACAAGTTGGGAGATAATCACCAAAGTTGTTGTATTTACAAAACACGTGTAACCACATCTCAATCCAGAATTACAGTTACAATTATACTTAATAGACTTTTCTAGTATATTTAACCACGTAACATTACCATCTTACTGATTACAGAAGAGAAAATAGTTCAAAAAAAAATTTGTTTTCGTGATGAAGAAGAAGAAATTTGTGGAAGAGACTATTAAAGTAACTGTCTCGGAAGGAGAGGATTGAAATGTTACCATCGCTGCAACTAAAGAGACACAATATCTCATTTTTTAAATTAATGAAGAGACACAAGATTTACTTTGAACAACAATGAATAGAGAAAAAATCACTTTGCCAGTGGAAACTTTAGATGATAAACATTCACGACAATGACCGAGATTCATGTGCCAAAGGAAAGTGAAACCGCAGTGAATAAGAATTCAAAGGTCTAAAAGAAGGAGAAGTAGAAAAAGAAGAAAAAAACGGAATGAATTAGAAGTAGATGAGTATAGAAGATATGTGTAAAATGTGATGAAGCAAGTGCATCGATAATTAGAGATAACTTGAAGGCTAGTTTGTGATTAACATGTTTATGGGAGACATTATTTTCGTCGAAGGAGACTGAAGCAACGATGAGATTAATTACTAACTATATTGCTTATAATACTAAGTTACGTTAGTTTTTATTGTTTCATTGTATTTTCATTATCAGATGCATCTTTCTTGTAGGTTTTTACTTAAATTTATATATGTATCAAAATATTAATTAGTTTTGTAGGTATTTTTGGCAAAATTTTGCTTTTTAAAAACTGTACTGTATAATGTCGCAATTGTTAAAAATTGCAACTGTTTGAACTTCAACAATTGCGATTATTCAATATACCTTTTAAAGTTTATAAATACATAAACTTTTCATTTCATTCTTTTCTTTCACAGTTTCACTAATGACTAAACGTAAAATAGATGAAGTGAATGGAGTAGTCAATTATTATAACAATAGTGATTGTATTCCTTATAGTAATGGCTACAATGAAAGAAAAGGTAAGTTTATAAGAAAACACTTTGAAATTCTATCAAAATTCTGTGAAGTCCATTTTAGTATCAAAGATCTCAAATTCGTTAATATGATCTAAGCTCTCTGTTTTTTCTACCATTTTCATTAAATTCATAAAACTTTAGGAAAGTAAAATCAGTTATAACAAAACTCAGATTGTTACTCATTCTTTTATTATACATGGGAGTTCTATCAAAATTCTGTGAAGTCAAGTTGATAATAAGTTAATTGATTAGTTGAATAATACAAAAGAGAATAAAGGATAATAAACTATATTTGTTAGAATTTCGTTTATGATTTCCATTAACTCATTGATTTATATTTGTTCATATTTAATGTTGTTCATTATTTTTATATTAATACGACTATTTTTCATCATTGTTCATCAGGTAAAGGTAAAGTAGTAAATATTATTGAGATGGAGTATGAATCCTTACGTAGTCCTTCAAAAACTACTACAGGTTAGTTTTTTTGGTTATTCTATACGTTTTTTCTTATAATTCCATGTTTTTTAATCGCAAGTCTTTTTTTTTCTAATCGATTGAGAAAGAATCAAAATCTCTTCCACGAGGATATAATTTTGCATTTGTATATACAAAAATGAAGAACCATTATGTACATTTATGCTTGAGACAGAAAAAGTTTTTCGTTATTTTATTTATTGATACTAACTATAGCAATACGAATATTAATTTTATTGTATTTTAAAAACTGTTTCATTATCTAATAGGTAAAAAGAGAGGAAGACCATGTCTAAAAGAACCATGTAATAGACTAGTGCAATGTGAAGACCTTTATTTTCTATGTGTTGTAAACAAGGTCGTGTGTCACTACCAATTTTACAAGATCCTCCATTAGTATTATAAAATTTATTAAGTGACCCAACTTTTTTGAGAAATATTCGGTCATATAATTCAATTTTATCTTTCACTTCAATAGGCGCAAAAATTGATTATTCTGTGCAAAATACTTATGGTTTGTATTGTTTTAAAATACATTGAGAGAATTATCATATGATAGGCTCGACCAGGAGAAGGAGAACAACCTAAATTTTCTCAAATGTATATTTTTGATACTTCAAATGAAATAAAAAATAGGCTTGGTGTGATGAATCGAGATGGTAGTGATGAATTAGATGACAATATTGTCTCAATGTTAATCAAAATGGTTTATCAGTATAATGTTCAAGCCAAAGTATTTAGAAAACCAAGAGATAGGTATGAAAGCACTGGACTAGATGATTTTGAAATACATCTATTTGGTTATGACAAAAAAAGACAATATGAATTGCCTTCTACAAATGAGATAGGTGCTTTAGTTGTTGATGGTTTTAGTTCTTCAATGGGAGAAAGAGATATTATATTAAGTCGTTAGTGTGGTAATTTTCAACGAATATGGAGTACCCATCTACTTTACATGACACTACAATATCCCTTATTATTTGTATATGGTGAAATTGGTTATTATGAAGGCATACGATATAAAAATACTTGTAAGAAAGGACAGAGAATTTATATCAATGCGAGAATATTACTCATATCTATTACATACAAGACCCACTGAAAGTTCACACATTTTTCATAGTGGACGATTGTTTCATCAATTCATTGTTGATGCATATACAACAATAGAATCATAGAATCATTTCATTTACAATGGATTAGACTAAATAAAATAAAATAAGAGCTGTTGTGTAAAACAATGTTAAAGATGCTATTACTAGAGGTGATAATGATCCTCACAGTATTGGAAAAGGTATAGTATTGCCATCAACACATACAGGAAGTCAAAGGTACATGGCCGAAAAATATCAAGATGCTATGGCGCTTTGTAGGTGTTATGGAAATTCAGACTTGTTTGTAACAATGACAGCAAATCCAAAATAGATAGAGATAGCGGAGTTTATAAATATGTCAAATGATCAATATGGAATTAGTAAACCTGATATTGAATCACGAGTATTTCATATGAAACTAAAACAATTAATTAAAGATATTGAGCAAAAAAAGTTTTTTGGCCCAATTAATGGAGGTAATTTGCTTATAATTTCATTAATATTAATAATATATTTACTTATTTTAACGAATTATAATTATAATTTAATTTTGTAGTTGTATATACAATTGAGTTTCAAAAATATGGTCTATCCCATGCACACATACTTATATGGTTAAAGACAAATTTGAAAAACCTATCACCAGAAAAAATTGACAAATTTGTTTTAGCAGAACTTCCAAATATTAATAATGATTTAGAGGGTTATCAATTAATAGAACATCATATGATTCATGGCCCATGTGCTATCGATCGACCAACAAATTCATGTATGCAAAATGAAGTATGTACAAAAAGGTATTCTCGTCAATTTTGTGGCATTTCTTCAATTGATAAAGACGGATATGTAATTTATAAAAGAAGAAATATAGATTCAAGCTATATTCTAAAGGAAGATATTAAATTAGACAACCGGCATGTGGTACCTCATAATTTAGAATTACTAAAGAAGTATAAAACTCACATAAACGTTGAATTTCTGTAACAAGACCAGTGCAATAAAATATTTGTTTAAATATATCACAAAAGGTGTTGATAAAGCCACAATTGCTTTAAAGAGGAAAAAAGAGAGGCAAAAGACTTGGTAGAAGATGATGGATCCAATTTAGACATGGTTAATGAGATAGATAAATATTTAGGCTGTAGGTATATGTCTGATTGTGAAGCAGTTTGGCGTATATTTAAATTTGAGATACACCATCAAATTCAAGCAGTCCAAAGATTAAGTATTCATTTACCAAATCAACAACCATGTATTTTTAGTGGCAATGATAACTTAAATACAATAGCAAGTGATGTGAACAATCAAAGAAGTATGTTCACTAGTTGGTTACAAATGAATCATGATGGTCCAGAAGCTCAATCCAGGATTTGAATTGATGTCCTTTCATTGATTCCTCCTAAATTGCATTGATTTATAACATATGTTCAATTCCCAAGTAGATGTACTTGGACCAAGCAAAACAAACAATGGAAGAAACGTAAAATAGGTAGATCAATAGGTAGAATTTATAACGGCCATCCAGTATCTGGTGAATTGTATTATCTTCGAATGTTAATGAATTATAAGAAGGGACCAACAAATTATGAGGATATTTGTACAGTCAATGGAATAGTACATAGTTCTTTTAAGAATGCATGTATAGCTATGGGCTTACTAGAAAGTGATGAGGAATGGTATTAAGCAATGAAAGAAGCCTCTCTTTGGGCATCTGCAAATCAGTTACGAAATGTTTGTTATGTTATTAGTTCATTGTGAAGTAACTTTCCCGCTTAAACTTTGGAATTCATTTTGGAAAGATATAAGTGAAGATATAGTTTATCAACAAAGGAAATTATTTAATTTTAGAAGTATGAATTTAAATGATGAAAAGTGAAAAACTATATATTAATGGAAATTGAATTAATTCTTGGAAAATATGATCGAACACTTAGTGATTTTCCTGACATGCCGAATGTTGATCATAGTTTGGTAGCACGTATATCTAATTCAATGATAAATCAAGAAAAAACTTATGATATTGAAAAACTTAAAAAGGAACACAATTCTCAATTTGTGTTACTAAATAAACAACAACGTGAGGTTTATGATGCTGTGATTTATTCAGTTTACAATAATCAAGGAAAATTATTTTTATTTATATGGATCAGGAGGAACATGTACAATATCAATACTTTTATACTTTTCTAATTATTTAAAACTAATTATTAAAAACTACTAACATAGTAATAATTTAAATTGTATGGTTATGACATAGGAAAAACATTTGTCTATAATACTATAATAAATCATCTACGATCCGAAGAACGTATTGTAATTGCAGTAGCATCTTCAGGAATCTCTGCTTTACTTCTACCAGGAGGGAGGACAGCTCATTCTAGATTTAAAATCCTTTTGACTTGAATGGAAGAATTTGTTTGTGATATAAAATCTAATAGTTTTTTAGCCAATTTGCTTATTAATACAAATCTTATAATTTGGGATGAAGCATCAATGACACATAAATATGGATTTGAAGCTTTGGAAAAATCAATGCGTGATATTATGGCTTGTAGTAACATGAATTCTTATTATATGCCTTTTGGTGGTGGTAAAACTATTTTGTTAGGAGGTGATTTTCGACAAACATTACCTATTATTCATCAGGGAACTAGACAAGATAGTGTTTCCACTTCAATTAACCATATATGAGATAGTTGTCAAATATTTTCACTTAATGAAAATATGCGTTTACAAAAATCAGAAAAAGATTTTGCAAAATGGATTCTGGAAGTTGGTAATGAAACTGCTAAGAAAAAAAATTCTATGTCAAGTGAATATTCTGAAATGGACAATATATATGTTGATGAAAGGCTATTATTAGGCATCAAAGATGATGGAATAACTGTAATTGTGAATCATGTATACACGTCATTTCCTTGAAACTTTTCAGATTCTAATTACTTAAGAGACAGAGCTATATTAACACCGAGGAATGACACTGTTGACGATATCAATAAGTTTATGTTAGATAAGTTACCTGGTAAATTATATGATCTATTCAAGTGCAGATTCAGTAAGTAATAAAGAGTATGAACACTTAGATCACAGTTTAGATTATCCGATTGAGTATTTAAATTCAATCAATTTATCTGGATTTCCACAACATAAATTATATCTTAAAGAATATACGCCAATTCTGCTTATACGTAATATATGTCAAAGTGATGGATTATGTAATGGAACTCCTTTGATAGTTGTCCGTATGGGTGAACGAGTGATCAAAGCTAAAATAATATCTGGAATTAACACTAGTGATATAGTTCTCTTACCAAGAATTGTACTTTGTCAAGGTGATGGAAAGTTGCCTGTCATAATTCGAAGAAAACAATTTCCAGTTAGAACTTGTTTTGCCATGACTATAAATAAGAGTCAAAGACAAACTTGAAGTAGAGTAGGATTGTATCTTCTAAAACCAGTATTTAGTTATGGATAGTTGTATGTAGCATTGTCTAGAGTTACTTCCTTAAAAGGTTTAAAAATATACCAAAAACATAACAATACTAACAAAACACTGTTTGCAAGTATATAATAAATTATGAATTAATTAAATTATGTTAATACTTCTCATAACAAGATTTATTTAATTACAAATATTCGTACTTAACTAAGAAAGTAAAGATAATCTGATGTTTTTCGTACTTAATTAATTTGTCATTTATTCATTTTGATAAAAGTTCCTTTGTCTGTTGACGAAAAAAAAAAAGTTCCTTCGTCTTGATTGTTTAAAGAAACATGTGTAAGTTTCACATAATTATTTAAATTTCTAAGATAGAGAGCAAAATGAGTAAAGATATTCTTGTTAGAACATCCCCTGCTATCATTAGTTAAGCAAATCAAGTATTCACCATCCACGTCAATTAGTTTGGTATAAATATATATTCAAAGCCTTTCCGTAAGAATACAATTTCATTGTAATACATGAACGAAAGAGAAGTTGACTTTGTCGTGCATTCCCCATAACTAACCTTTTCTTCATCCTCTGTTCCAGTTATTTTCTTCCACCACAATCCATAGTTACGCAACAACAATAAAGCACCATTTCTAGAGAAACTATCCCATCTCCATTTTTACATATACGACATAGTCTTCGAACAACCCAACCTACGTTGTGGTTGCTACGGGTCCAAACACAAACTCTTCGGCAACGTTTTTGGTATGGTTGAAATCATTAACGATTGATTGACGGTGAACTTGGAGTAACCTTAGAGGAAGTTGGGAGAGCACAAGGACTCTTTGCTTCGTCCCGCCAGAATAAATTTAGTTTGCTTATGAATTTGAACTTTGATTTCACAAAGGGTAAATTTACAAACCTTAAGTAAATTCTACACATCTTTTATTGGTCACCTTTTAAACTCATTCTAAACTTATTTTTCATGTTTTTATATTTCTTTATGGTTGTGTATATATCAATATAGTATATGTAAATTATTGGGTTTTAGACATGCTTACAACATTTCAAACGCAAATCCCAACACATTTACAAACGACGACGTATACAACAACCGATCGTTGAGGTATCATCAATATCAATTCCATTATCATCAGTCTACGATTCAGCCTCTTCTGCAAATCTCGCTCCCATATTCATTTTCTGTATAGCCAATTCTTTCCTTTTCATTTTCAAAAGCTTCGCACACCGATCATTACACAACTTCGATGTTTTGACTTGAATACACTATAATGATCTAGCATCCAAATTCCGATTAGCATCTGGTTAATGGTATGTGTTTGTTGTCAATATGGAGCAAAGAAAGGACGATAATTCTCTGCATTTGAGGAGTTACTTGATTGATCGATGACACAGACATAGATAAGTTTTGTTGTTTCCTTGCATCATCGTTATTGGTGGAGTATTATTGTGATGAGATTTAGCTGACGACAAATTCAGAAAACAGAATTTGCTTTATAATAGGAAGAACATCTCGATAATGTTCCTCGCTGGAAATTATATTGAAAAGGAGAATAAAAAGACATATAAACGAAAACAGCCTCTCAAATATTCAATAACGAAAATATATCTTTATTTGCAAAAAAATATTACATTTTTCCATAAATAGAAAGTACAATGAAAAAACACAACTATAGAATGAATGATACCTTTTGAAATGTAACTTCTAACAATTAATAGTTGTAACTTTTGAAAGTAACCTTTCACAATCTATAAATAGACAGTCGATGATCTCACAACTAACATCAAATTCTAAATATGTATGATAGAAAGATGACTTGTGATTTACCTTCATATAATTTGTTGATAATCATTCGTATGAAAAGGTGTCAACAACATGTACTTGTTCGAGTAATTAGGATGTGGGAAGCAAGAATTCTTAAACGAATGGATGAATTAATAAGTTTAAATTGTCTTTTATTAGATGGAAATGTACATATCTTTTTCTTTTCTTTTTTAATTTTTTAGTTAAAATTTAATTAATTAAATAAATTTTTTAATTACATGTTCAATATGATAGGATGATACAATTCTCGGAACTGTCTACTCTAAATATGTTGAACAAATGAAGGATATCATTAGAGAAGGAGAAATTTATTTAATTAGTGATTTTGAAGTTTGGAAAGCATATGAAAATTAAAAAATATTTAATCATTATCTTTTATTGCGTTTAAAGAATGAATCAACATTTCGATTAATCAAAAACTTTGGTAAAATTATTAAATTAGAAAATTTCCAGTTTTCTAATTCAAATGGATTTCTTGAACTTTCTAACACCAATACTAAGTTCAATGGTCTGTGTTGTTTATATTTTTAAATAGTGTTTTAAAGTTGTATAATTTGTTTAAATATTTTTACCAAACTAAATTTAATTGTTTTATAATCACAGATGTAATTGGAGTTATATACGATGGAGGAGTTCCAAACATAGATACCAACATTGATATTTCAAAATTAATCATAGATCTAATAATCAAAAGGTATTATTTAACTTCAGATTTAGAGATATATGTAGAGAATTATTTTAAAATCACTAACTAATTAAATTGTAGTGGAAGCAAAGTTCGAGTAACAATATGGGGTGAACAAATTAAACAATGTAAAGAAATGATCCAAGGAAAAAATCCTAAAGGTGAAGTTATAATAATAACAAGTGTTAACCCTAAATTGTATGGAGGTAAGAATAAATTTTGAGTATAAAAATATTAATTTTAATTATTTTATAGAAGTTAGAAATAAATTATAAGTTTATGTTAATTTATCATTGTATATCGAAAAGATCAAAAAGAAGTATATTAACAACTTTATTCAACAATATTTATGATGATATTTTATGTTTTATATCCAGGTTATTTATACCTTAACACTACTAATGCTTCAAAATTATATATCAAAGATCCAATATATTCAATTCAAGAATTTAAACAAATGTAAGATAAAAAAAATGTGTTTAAAATTGTTGATATTTTAATTATTTATTTAATGATTAATGATTTTATATGTAGAACTTTACCTGAACTTCATAAGTACATTGAAAATGGAGTTAATCTAGATACAACACATGAAGAAGATTTCGTTACAATATCAAAACTATATGATTTGCTTTCTAATGATATAGTTGAGGTAAATAGAAATTTTATGATTTATATTAACTAATGAGTATTTCAATTTTGTAATTATTTAATTTTATTTTAAAATATTAATATAATATGTTATTATAGGATAATATATATTTATGCAAGGCAAAAATTATTGGAATATCCTCAAGAAATGGTTGGAGTTGTATTTCATGTAGTAAATGCAATAAAAATTAATAAAAGATGGTAGCAATCGCAAATGCAATACATGTTCAGATTTAAGTATAACAAGGATTTTACGGTACATTTTTAATTAACTTTATATTTATATTTATAATAAAAATAAAGAAGTATTAATAGAAAATTTACAGATATCGTATTGAAGTAATTGTTGAAGATAAAACGGAAACTGCATCGTTTGTAATGTTCAACAAAAATGCAATAAAACGGAAACTGCATCGTTTTGTTTGATTATTTAGATTAAAATATATAAATCGATGTTTAAATAATAAGTAACACCGTAATAGCTATAATTAGTCAGTCCCACGATTAATTTTATGGTCCACGTTACCTTTTGGAAAATAAAAAATAAGGAATTCATGTAAAACTATTTCTGTAATATGATCTACCACAGAGCTTGATACGATTTACAAACCAAATGATTGGAACTAAGCATTTGTTATTTTTTAAAGAAATCAATAATCAATTATCTCAAGATTTAGTGTTGTATATATAATAAGTAATGGTTTTGAAGAAAATTATAAAATAAAGAATGCAGTCTCTTGATATCTTATAATGTGAAATCTAACTTTTCTAACATGCGACTAAATACTAAAAGAGAGTAGTCTATGATGTTTATGTATCTAAATGTACTGAATACCAAACCAGTAAAACATATTAAGTTTGGCATCTTCGCACTAACAATAGGTTAAAGTCATGCTTGAATACTGATTCATTACTGATAAAAAATCTAGGTAACAAAAATAAACTTGGTCCTCAGAGTGAGAACATCCTTAAACTCTTTTAAGTGTCCATTTGAAGAATTTAAGATTGTCAACAATTGTTTTGTGTGAGAATTGTTGTCTCTAGACATGTTCTTTTTATTATCTGGCAGTTTTGACCAGAAATTTCTTGTTTATGATTACCGTCAGTTCTTGTATCTGCTCGGTTTAATCATCAAAAACTGAAATCCTATTCGTGACCGATTTACTCAAAATAACAAATCAATAAATTACGTATAAACATCCTATTATATTACAACTATAACAATAAAAAAAATTTGAACTATTAGATTTTAGATAACAGTGCAAAAAATTTCCTGATACAAAATGACAGAAAATAAAATTTCCTGATAGAAAATGAAACAGTTAGTGATCAGTGAGTGATTCTTCAAAGCAGAAAAAGTAAAAATTTAAAACCCACGAATTTATGATTTAACCATTTTTTATTCCACCGTCCAATTTAAGTTGTTTATTTACTATCCGTAACTTTTAAAAGTTTTTTTGCAACCATTACTTCATCAGTTTCCAATTAGTATTTTATTCACACACATAAATATTTAACTTATAACAATTTAATTTTAACACTTCTTAACCCACGATTTTCTCAACTTCCACTCTAATCCCACGTTTTCCTCAACTTCATTACCACGATAATAATTATACTTCTTAGCTCGGTATTTGCCACCAACTCAAATATTTACTTTGTTATTCCAATAACAGCGTCATTTAGATCTACACAATTTACCAAAAACAAATTAAGAAAATGACTTCCTCTACAAATATATCAGAATCGTCTCCTGTAATCAATGTTCAAAACAGAGAATCTCCAGAGAACGTTGTTATAGAGACTATGCTACCTTCGGTAGCAAATATGGAACTTTCTCTAATTCCTTATTCACCGTTGTGTCCGTCTAGTGGTCTGTTCACAGATACAGTACCACAAAACTACATCTTTCTAGCAATTACAGCTACTCCTGCATCTCCAACTGTTTCTGATTCTCAAACACCTCCTTGTGTCGATTTGACTGGAGACGATCAAGAGCCAGAGGTCGCGGTTGAGAGTCCCATTGATAGTATCTCTTCGCGTCTTCATTTTCGTAAGCACTCTGCGGTCATTGAGAAGAAAATAAATGTAACTAAGAAATCTCATTTAGCAATGATTTCGAGCATGTTCAATATTCAGCATCTGGTTGTTGATGCTCAGGAAGTTGTTCAAAATACGAAGAGGTCTGTAGGGCGTCCTAAGAAAGATAGAACCTCAAATTCAATACCTACTAACACGGAGGTTGCTGCAAAGGCTGTTGTACAGACAAGGAAGAGGTTAGTGGGCCGTCCTAAGAAATCTGGAATGTCATCTTCAACACCTCCAAATTACAAAGGGGTTGTTGAACAGATTTACAACCTTTGCAAAAGTGTTTTGCCATAGGTAATTTGATATTTATTTCGTACCAACATTTGTATTATTTTGATTTTTACAATAACATGTTTCATTTCAGGAAAGAGTCACATAACGGATGTTAAAGATGATGAATAGGTTGACCTCCACGTTGTTAGGCAAACAGCAGCTCCTAAACACCGCTTCGTTTCTATTGTCTTTTGTATGACTCTAATAAGGATCTGGTTTCCTTTAAGAAACAACGGTTAAATTTGCTTTTCAGTATAATTTCTTTTGATTAGTATAACGTGTTATTAAAATACACCGATGGACTTATCTTTGGGCTTACGTAATGTTAGGAAATACATGAAATAATACTTATGCTTACAATATTTAAAATACTTGAAACACACCATAATTAAAAATCTGGGTAACAAAGAAAGAACCTTGGTCCTCAAGATAAGAACATCTTTAACTCTTTCAAGTGTCCATTACCAATTGTTAAGATTGTCAACATTTGTTCCTGTGTGAGATGTGTTGTCTCTAGACTTGTTCTTTGATTATTCTGGCAGCTTTTGAACACGTAGAGGTCGAGAAAAGCAGTATTTAACAATAGATCTCTTTTTTATGATTACCGTCAGCTCTTGTATCTCCTAGATGAATCATCGAAAACAAATATACTCTTTGAACTATTTGCAACAAAAGGACAAATCAATAAATTACGCTAAACAACGTATTATATTACAACTACAATAATGAACTTGATTGATTTATGTGGGAACACAACAATCATGACTGATTTATTTGTTCAATCTACCATAATTTCAATTAGTAGGTTTTCTTTCATAGACATGTGTTCCTTTTTTGGTGAAAACAAAATTTTTTAATTAAATGTTGACTCAAAACCTTATAAGTCTTGTACATGATCATAATCACAATTAACACAGATCGAAAACTCTTTCTTTGTTAATAGAAGATACCATTTTTTAAAACTATTTCTACTGTCTATATTAGAAATCTTGTTAAAACAATAAAGTGTCATTTTCATATATAATTACAAGTTATATATCTTGTCCCATTAAAAATTACATAAAACTTTATAGCAACATTTATAAAAACTATTATAACATTTTACAAAAAAATGATGGTTTTATTGATGACGAAAAGAGAGATATGATAGTTTTATTTTAAAAAGTAACGCGATGTACTAAAACGACAAAGGCTTGAACAAAGAAACAAAGACTTTTATCTCTTCACTTCCTGCAGACAAAGAATACATTAGGTTAAAGGCCTCGACCATATTCTGTAATTATAGGGTGTGCAATGTAAATTGATTAAGGATCATAGCCGATTGATATCGGAATATTGAATTAATTATGGCTAATTTGTAAGAACATATTAAAAGTTTGCAAAACTTATCACTCAAGCGATATATATATATATATATATATGATTATTGTAAATGAAGCCCATACAGAAAGAGACACAACAATCACTTCTGATGATCAAAACTCAAGCTTAATGGATCTCTTACCACTTCAACAAGCCCATTACGTTTTATCTAAAGCTGACCCCAAGTCAACGTTCTGTCCTCATAATCTTCCTTCTTGTAACGGCAAAGGCAACTATCTGAGTTGCAGTAAATTGGCTCTGAATGTGCCTCTGCAATTATCAAACAGATTTGATCTCTTGAGCTCCCCAAGTCTGCAGTTTTGTTAGTCTAAAGCCTTTCTATAAGTCTGAGACATATTGTAAGCCTGAATGAGAAGAAAGGAAAAAAACAGAGCATAATTTGCAGACTCAATTGCTCTCTAACGTTTTTCATGGTATCAGAGCATCTACAACCTTAGCAGGTTTAATGGAGAATCTTGATAGCTATCCGCTGCCGAGTCATGTTCATGTAACTAGCTTTGTTACAGTGAAACTCAATGATTACAACTACTTGTTGTGGAAGCCTCAAATCGAATCGTTACTCTCTAGCCAGAAGTTGCTAGGTTTTGTCACTGGAAGAGAAGCAAGACCACCTTCTACGATCTCTGTTACGAATGGTGATGTTGTCTCTGCTATTCTGAATCCAAAGCACGATGCCTGGGAGTGCTCCGATCATTTGGTACGTTCTTGGATCTTTGGAACTCTTTCTGAAAAAGTCTTGGGATATGTTGTTGGTTTGTCCACTTCACATGAAATCTGGACTGTTCTCTCTGAAAATTTCAATCGAAGTTCTATTGCTCGAGTCTTTGAGCTCAAACGAAACCTGCAGATGCTTTCAAAAAAGGGTAAAACTTTTTATGAGTATTGTAGAGAGTTCATGACTATTTGTGATCAATTGAGCTATATTGGCCAATCTGTTGATGAATCCATGAAGATCTTCACGTTTCTAACTGGTCTTGGGCGTGAATATGACCCAGTTTGTGTGGTTATTCAACACTCTCTAACTCGTGTACCTGGACCTGCCTTTAATGATGTTGTATCTGAAGTTGCAGCTTATGATGCTAGGCTTCAATCCTATGAAGATGTGTCTTCTGTTTCTCCTCACATTGCCTTTCAAACTCAGAAGAATGAAATGGCTCCTCAATATGCGTCTAACTACAGAGGGTGTGGTGGATATTCTTATCATAATACCAATAACAAAGGACGTGGAGGCTATTCTTCTAGGGGTCGTGGGTTTCCCCAGCACGTGTCTTCACGAAACACTCAAAATGAGTCTCAGAATTCTAGACCTACTTGCCAAATATGCGGTAAAACAAGACATACAGCCATTAATGCTGGAGTCGCTTTGATAACAATATTCAGGGAGATGATCTTCCCCAAGCCCTTGCTGCACTTCAAGTTTCCGATAGTTCTGGTAGAGAGTGGTATCCAGATTCTGGTGCTACTTCTCACATTGTTTCATGCTCTAAAAATCTTGCCAACACGACACCTTATCATGGCTCTGAGAGCATAATGGTTGTTGATGGTAACTTCCTTCCTATCACCCATGTTGGTTCTACTAATCTCTCAGTTTCTGCAGGTAAAATACCTTTAAAAGATGTTTTGGTTTGTCCATCTGTTCAAAAGCCTTTGTTGTCGATATCTAAATTATGTGAAGATTACCCATGTGGTGTGTTTTTTTGATGCAAATAAGGTTTACATTCTGGATCTGGAAACCAAGAAACTGCTGACCACGGGTCTACGACGTGAAGGATTGTATATGCTGGAGAACAACACTTATCCGACCTTTTACGCTTCAAGAAATCAAACCAACAGCAGTCTCATTTGGCACCATCGACTAGGTCATGCTAGCATTTATGTTCTTCAGTACCTCAACAACAACAAGGCTATTTCATTCAATAAGAGCAGCATCAATCCTATTTGTGAACCTTGTCAGATGGGAAAAAGTTTAAGATTGCCATTTCCTATTTCTGAATCCGTTTATGTTGAACCACTTGCTAAAATTCATTGTGATCTTTGGGCCCTGCTCCTATTGTTTCTGTTCAAGGTTTCAAGTACTATGTGATATTTGTGGATCACTTTTCACGTTTCAGTTGGATCTTTCCCATGAGGTTGAAGTCTGAGTTTTATGGGATCTTTCTTATGTTTCAAGCACAAGTTGAGAATCACTTAAACCGAAAGATCATTATTTTTCAAAGTGATGGAGGAGGAGAGTTTATAAGCAATCGGTTCAAGGATCATCTACTCAAAAGTGGCGTCAAACATCACATTTTAAGCCCTCATACACCACAACAAAATGGGTTAGCTGAACGAAAACACAGACAAATAATTGAACTCAGTTTGGCTATGCTGTTCCACGGCAAAGTTCCACTGAAATATTGGGTGGAAAGCTTCTTTACAGCTAATTATCTAAGTAACCTTCTTCCCTCAGCAGCCTTGAAGTTTGAAATCCCTTACGAAGTTCTTCATAAAGAGAAGCCCGATTACTCTTCTTTAAGAGTTTTTGGCAGTGCTTGCTTCCCATGTCTCAGGCCCTATGCTGCTCACAAATTTGAGCCAAGATCTCTTCAGTGTGTGTTTCTCGGGTATAATGCCTCATATAGAGGATATCGTTGCTTATATCCACCTACTGGACGCATCTACATAAGTCGTCATGTGGTTTTTGATGAAAATCGTTTCCCATTTGCAGACACATATAAGCATCTAGCTCATACTTATACAACACCTCTTCTTCACGCTTGGCAATCTGCTACTCTTCTTGTTAAAGCTTCTTGTGAACATCAGTCTCCTCCAATCTTTCTGCCTTTTTCTACACTTACTGAAGCAGAAAATGTAAACCAAGAGGACGAATTTGCAGTTGCTGATGCAGAACCTGCAGTTGCTGAAGCAGAAATTGTCATTGGCGAGGCAGAATCTGCAACTGCTGATCCAGAACCTGCCATTGTTACGGACGAAGCTGAAGATGCTGCAGTTGCTGTGGACGCACCTGCAGTTGCTGTGGACGCACCTGCAGTTGCTGTGGACGAACCTGCTGTTGCTGAGTCTCAAGTCACCAATGCTCATTCGATGACAACAAGAGGAAAAGCTGGGATTAGAAAACCAAATCTCAGGTATGTCTTACTCACCAATGCTCTTAGAGCATCTGAACCCAAAACTGTTGTTGCTGCTTTAAAAGATGAGAATTGGAAGAAGGCAATGGAAGAAAAAATCGATGTTCAACATATAAACAAGACTTGGCATTTGGTTCCTCCTACATCAGATATGACAATCCTTGGCTGTAAGTGGGTTTTTAGAATCAAACTTAATGTTGAAGGATCTGTTGATAAATATAAAGCAAGATTAGTGGTCAAAGGTTTCGAACAAGAAGAAGGCATAGATTACTTGGAGACGTTTAGTCCAGTCGTCCGTACTGCGACTATACATCTTGTTCTTGATGTTGCTACTACAAAAGGATGGTCCACCACACAACTAGATGTGAAAAGTG
>OVAX01002863.1:0-16803 GCA_900406405.1 Lepidium africanum | reverse complement strand
ATACTAGTTTTTTTTTTTTTTTTTTAATGAAAGCGGGAACAAAGAGGCGATAACGCCTTTCGATTTAGTAGTAGTAGCGCCTTAGATTGACCGCATTCCAACTTTGAGGGACCGCCGTTCCATCCATTTTTAGGAGCTCGTAAACTCCTGGTTTGACAACTTTTGATATTATGTATTAGCCTTCCCAGTTTGGCCCAAATTTTCCGGCGTTGGGTTCCATTGTGTTCTCATGGACTTTACGTAGTACAAGGTCTCCTTCCGTGAAGTGATATCCTCGCACTCTAGTGTTGAAGTACTTTGCCGCCTACTGGTGGTAATTTTGTAATTTCAGGAGGGCGTTGTTTATTTGATCTAAAGAGTCTTTTATCATGGCATTGTTTATTTGTTGATGTTACAGGAGCTCCGCTCGTCGCAAGGTTGGGACGCTTGCCTCTGCTGGTGCGAAGGGTTCCATTTTGTGGGATAATAAGAAGGGGGTTTTCCCGGTCGTGCTCCGAGGAGTGGTCTTGTAAGACCATAACACTTCGTCCAGTTCATCAGCCCACTTGCCTTTCTTGTCATCCAGGTGCTTTCTCAGACAATTGAGAATAATTTTATTGGAGGCTTTGGCTTGCCCGTTCCCTTGTGGGTGCCGTGGAGTTGCTTTGTTGAGCCGTATTTTCCAACTTGCGCAGAAATTCTCGAATTTGTTGGAAATGAACGAAGATCCATTGTCTGTAATGATTTTGTATGGAGGTCCGTGACGACAAATAACATTTTTCCATACAAATTTTTGGACGTCGCGTCCTGTATTTTGCTGTATGAATCCGCTTCCACCCATTTGGTGAAATAATCGGTTAAAACAAACACAAAACATTTGTTACGCGAAAACGGGAATGGTCCCATTATATCCATGGCCCACCTCATAAATGGATATGGTGTAGTGGCGAACGCGAGGAATTCTGCTGGCGAATGGATTAACGGGGTGTGACATTGGCATGCATCACACTTAGCTCCAAATTTCTCGCAATCAGTGTTCATGGTTGGCTAAAAGTAGCTGAGCCTTTGGACCTTGCGTGCTAGCAAACGTCCTCCGAAGTGATTTCTTCCTGCTCCGATATGGACTTCTTGCATTACTCTTAGTGTCTCCTTTCCATAGATGCATGTAAAGAGGGTTCCCGTCGATGCTTCTTCTCTGCAGATGTTCTTCATGCAGCACGTAGTGTGCACTTTGGACCTTTAATCATCGTGCTGCCCATCAATCTTGTGAGATGGTTCCGTCGGCTAGGTATAGTTTAATGTCAATACGCCAGTCGACCGGGTCTTTCTCGAAAAGGTTATCATCGGGTGGCTAATCTTCGTGCTCGTAGAGTTCCGTGACTACGAGACAGTGTCCTTTTGTCAGACTTATGCTCGGGCTTTTGATACTTTCAACCAGAATTACTCTGTAACAGTCTGGGTCAGATGTCGAGGCTAGTGCTGCCAATGCATCGGTGGACGTGTTTTCACCTCGTGATGTCTTGACGAGTTTAAATTCTGCAAAATCTTTCGATAGTTCCTGGACGGTCCTCAGGTATGCGTCCATCCTTTCGTTCTTTACGTTGAGCTCCCCATTGAATTGGCTCGCAACAAGTTTTGAGTCGCAATATGCCTGAACTTGTTTCATACCTATTTACCAGGCTAAATATAACCCTGCGATGAGAGCTTCGTATTCAGCCTCGTTATTGATTGCCGAGAACATTAGCCTGAACGATTGCTCGATGATACTAGTCAGATTTCAATTCTTGATCCATGTGCAGACGATGAGCAGTCTACATATAGTGCCCAGGTTCTTTCGTCGAGTTCACCTTCCTGTAAGTCTGGGGCTAACTATATCAGGAAATCGGCCAATACTTGGGACTTCGCGCTTGTCCGTCCTTTGTATTCTATATCATACTCGCTCAGTTCTATTGCCCACTTTGTCAATCTCCCGGACTGATTCGGACTATGCAAGATTGTCCGAAGTGGGTGATTCGTTAGCACGACGACGGTGTGGGATTGAAAATACAGTCGCAAATTTCTTGCAGATGTCACGACTGCCAATGCAAGTTTTTCGGTGGTTGAGTATCTTGTTTTGGCATCGTTTAGTGATTTGCTTATATAGAATATTGGTCTTTGCTCTCCCCGTTCTTCCCAAACTAATACCCCGCTAACGGCAGCGCTTATTACCACTATGTAGAGGTAAAGTGTTTCTTCGTTTTCTGGCTTTGATAGGATCGAGGGGGTCGAGAGATACCTTTTTAGCTCTGCGAAGGCTAACTCGCACTTCTTGTCCTATTCAAATTTCTTGTTGTTGCGTAGCAATTTGTAAAATGCAAGGCATAGATCAGTTGACCGTGATATGAACCTATTTAGCTCTGCAATTTTGCTGGTGAGCTTCTAAACTTCTCGCTTATTTCTTTGTTAGGGTAATTCGGCGGTAGCATTTGTTTTGGGTTGGCCTCGATTCCTCTTTTGGTGACAAGATATCCGAGAAATTCACCCGAGTTCACAGCGAAAGTACATTTTGTCGATTTCAACTCATTTTGTACTCGTTTAGGGTCTTTACGCATGTTTCCAGATCCCTTAGATGATTTTCGGCTTTCTCGGATTTGACGAGCATGTCGTCGATGTATACTTCCATAGTTCGACTTATTTGATCCTTGAACATTTTGTTCACCAATCTTTGGTATATTGCTCCCGCGTTGTTGAGTCCAAATGACATTACGCGATAGCAGTATGCCCCTCGTTCCGTAATGAATAACGTTTTTCTTGGTCATTAGGAAGCACGCATATCTGATTGTATCTGGAGAACGCACCCATAAAAGATAAGAGTTTGTGGCCGGATGTTTCCTCCACTATTTGGTCAATTCGAGGGAGTGGAAAACTGTCTTTTGGGCACGCTTTGTTTAAGTCCATGAAGTCCACACATATTCTCCATTTCCCATTTTTCTTTTTCACCACCACTGGATTTGATAGCCTTTCAGAGTAGCGGACTTCAACGATCGATCCGACCTTAATTAGGAGTTCGACTTCTTCGTTTACGGCGCATGTGCACTCAGGTCCCAACTTCCTCCTCTTTTTCCTAACAGGTTTGAATGTTGGTTCGATGTCCAATTCGTGACTGATGACGTCGGTATTTATTCCGGGCATGTCTGCCATTGTCCATGCAAAAGTTGATGCATCCGTTGCAGGAATCTGATCAATTCTTTTCTGAGATTTGACGAGAGTTTGTTACCTATCGCCACGCATCTAGGCTTGTCGTTGGGATTGACGTTTACTAGTTCCGTCTTATCCTTTTTGTTGGTTATATTTTCTGAGTCACCGGCGTCTCCTTGTTCGCCCTTGGGATTTGTGATCATATAAGTACTCCCTTTGTTTCTTAGCTTGTGTTCTGCTATGAAGCAAATCCTAGCCATTTGTTGATTCCCTCGTATGGTACATATCCCACCGTTGGTTGGGAGCTTCAGGCATTGGTGGTATGTTGATGGTACCGCTTTCATCGTGTATATCCAAGGGGTTCCTAGTATTAGGTTGTAGATCTCCGGTTTGTCTATGACGAGGAATTTTACCCACGTCGTTGTACCTCCGAGGAAAACCAGTAGCTTCACTGTTCTGAGCATTATTGTGGTGTCCCCGTCGAAGCCTATCAGTGGACGAATGGACTGCTTTACCACGACTCCCTTCAAGTCCATGCGCTCCAGTGTTTCCTTAAAGATCAAGTCTATTGAGCTTGACTAATACTCGTGATACCTGGCAGTCCAAAATTCTTAGTTCTATGACGAGTGGGTCGTTATGTGGCGTGGTGATGCCAACCATATCTTCTTTTGTGAAGCATATGTCTTGTGTTGGTACCCACTTGGTTTGCCTAATCTCGTTGGGTTGATTTCGATGGTTCCATATCGCCTCCACCTTTCGTTCATGGATTTTAACTACACACGTACGGAGTCGTTACAAGCGATTAATCCTCCGATTATCATGTTCACCTATTTTCTCGGTGGCATGAGCTTGCTCTTGTCATTCTCTCGTGGTCATTTTGCCGGCGGTACGGAGTCTTTTTCATTGTTATCGGGCGAGCTGTAGTGTTCCTTTGACATGTTATCACTCTCTTCCTTGGTTCGTTCGTCCGATTTGCGTTCTCTCTTCAGGTAATCAGTTCTTAGTCCATCTTTTTCTGAATTTTCCCTTTGGTACTTTTCGAGGAGCATCCGCTGAAACTGTCTGCATTGCGAGGTTGAATGTCCGATTCGTTTGTGGAATTCGCAATATGCTTGCTTATTCGGGACGTCTCTTTGGGTGTTTGGATTCCATTGAGGACTCGAATCTTTTGGGTCCGTCCTGCGAGAGTGTGAATCAATATAGAACGCGCTCGTCTTCTTGTTCTTGTAGCCTTTGTTTGTCTGCTGGCGAGATTCTTAAATTCCATCTCCCTCCTTTGCTCGGGCGTTCTTGGTTTCTAGATGAGTAGAGAATTGCGCCTTTCGATCTTTAACCTCAGCGAACCTTATTGCATGATGGAGAGCGTCTTCCAAGGATCATGGAGCGTTTATATGCAGATCATCTTTCAGATTGGTATTTTCGCGTAGTCCGTTTTGAAGTATGGGAAATGCTACATCGTCTGACACCGTTACTTGAGACACTATCGCTTTGAATCGTTCCAGATATGATCGCAACGTCTCTCCGGGGCCCTGGAATATTGAGTACAAGTCTGCACTTGTTGCTGCTCTTTGGATGTATATGGAATAATATTTTAGGAAAGCTTTAGACAATTGCTCAAAGCAGTCGATGGAATGTGGTTCCAACTTCACAAACCATGCTAACACATCTCCGATCAAGCTTTCTATAAACATTTGACAGTATCCCGCGTCATATTCTTCCAGTGTGCATTGGGCTCTCGTTATCGCGACTCCAAAAACTGTGAGGAACCTATTCAAATCTGACTTCCCATCATACGTTGGGCATTTTATTTTAATGTTATGATGGACCTTGATGCTCAATATCCTTCGAGTGAAAGGCTTATTTTGTGCCTTAGTTAGCATGCGATCAATCTCTGGAGTCGAGCTTGTCGCGTTGTGGAACCGTGAAGACATTCTCTTGATTTCTTCCTGCATTACCCTTATGGCTGTGACTTGGCTCTCCTGCTGATCAATCGCACTCTGTGAGTGGTACATCGGGTTTGTTCGCAATATCGGATACTCAAGGTTTTCGATCTCTTCGAAGCGCACGTTCGCTGCTTGTCCTCCGCGAGCTTCGGTCGATTGATGGCTTTGGCGAGCGCCCAAATTTGGAGATTCTTCTGGATAGCTTCTCTGGCGAGGTGCCTGGTCCGTGTTCGCTGAGTTGGTTCGAACGCGCGTTTCCCCTAGGGCCTCCATTTTCCGCTATAATTCTTCCAACTTCTCACTGGTGCTCCTGTTCGCCTCTTCCACTTTCTTGAGGATGGTTTAGAGGAGCTGCAATACATCTAGCGGTTCGTCGCGTTGTTCCGGTAATATTTTTTGAACTGGTGGGATGTCCTGCTCCTTCTGCTGGGTGCGATCGTCCTCGTGTTCGGTAGGTAATATTGCTTACTCTAGGTGAATCTGTTCATCGGAGTGGTCTCCAACTTGCGATGCTTGTTCATCACTTTCTGTAGCTCAAGTGGGCTCGTTAATCGTCATCAGGATCTCTCACACTAGATAATTCTCTTGTTCCCTTAGACGGCGCCAATTGTTCGTACTGGTTTTAGCACAACAAGTTATTCGTTGGACACGTGTTCGCTGATTAATTTTTGTCTTACGCGTTTTGAGTGGTTGGGTCAAGAATTCTCGTAATGAGATATCTGATTACGATTTACGAGCGTGTGCTCGTAAAGTGGCTATACCGTGTTCGGTTACCTATGTACCCACGACAGTGGGATCAAGCCATTCGTAGTTCTATTATGTTTGTTTCCATAGTTATTAATTTTGATCAAGAGGTTAACTTGTTTAAGTTAATGTTCTCCTGAGTTTTCTGTTTAAGTCCTCTAGAATACTTCTGTTCTTCAAGTATTGTCGAATGTTCTTGAGTGCTTTCTTGTATTCCCTTAAATCTTCAGGTGAATCTTCAAGTGTTATTCAGCAGGTTCAAGTAGAGAGAAGTGTGTGTTCCTCCTTCTCAAGTGGTCCCTTTTATAGGCACACTTGTTCTGGTTGGACACGTGTAGTAGAGTACATGTGTCTTTCCTGGTGAACACGTGTCTGTCTGCATGCATCACAAGTGTCTGTTCTTGGAGAACGTGCGTCGCTGCACATGTCTGTTTAGGTCGGACGTGTGTTTTCCATTGGAACCTCGACACGTATTTCACTGTGAGAACATGTGGCCTTCCTTTTCTTCCTGGTCTTTACTGCCATAGTGGGCCGAACCTTGGACTTGCGATTTGGGCTATAGAATGTAAATGGGCCCTGCCCAGTTGGGTATCCACAGACCCTATATTGGCAATGAGTGGAGTGGCCTTTAGATCATTTATATTAGATTATAATGACTTCAACTTCCAATGTTTGGATATCAATCGCATTCTAACAATTTCATAAACAAAAATATATTTGTATTAGTTGTTGAAAACGCGTATCATTTCTAGAAAGAATCTACACAATTAATTTAATAAAGATATTAGTTTTTAGAATTACTTGTTCATTGAGAATTTGGCCCAGAATCGTGATGTGGCTATTGTCATAGAGATCTAGGCGGTATAACTGGATTGTTTGTCCTTGTATGGTCGATGTATTCAAGGATAACATGTGACTCTGGTAATACATTACCTTCGTGGACAAGAACAGGGACTTTCTTGTAAATGGGATTGAGTTCAAGTAGCAAAAGACTCTTGACGACCAATAATCTTCATCTGAGTATTCATATGTTACGCCTTTGAGTTTGAGAGCCATTTTGACTCTACAACTGTAAGGACTTGTTCAGGACTGTTCCGAATATAAGTAAGGTCCTGTACTACTAAAATAAAACACTAAAAAAAAGTAATTGTGCTCAAGTTTCCTTTAAAAAAAACAAATTCTTTGGACTATAAGATTTAAGAAAAAATTGTATAATATTTCAAAACTTGGCCATCAATTTTGTAGAGTCTTTTAACATGTTTGGGTCTAAATTTTTTTAAATAAAACAGAATTCATAATAATTAAAGAGGAAAACTGTATAAAAAATTTCAAATAGATCTTGAATTTTTTGATCCCTATGACGGATCTTATGTCACACGTGATAAAATACGGTCCTGACCTGAACTTGCCTGAGACCCTATAAGCTTCACATATTCTTGGTTTTCTGCCATTGAAACTATCTCTTTCTTGGCTTTTAGTTTTCTATGCGATTAGTCTATTCTCCTCTATTCTTTTGTCTATATCTTATACAAATTATGTAAGATTTTAAATAAAAAGAAAAAAGTGTAAAGAAAAGTCCTTTTAGTGTACTTTTCTTGGTCGCTTTGAAAGACATTTACAAGTACAATGTATGTAAATCACTAAAAACGTGACATCGAAGGATATCTAGAAGTTATATACATCATCCTTGACGTCACTTTCAAATTTGTTCATCATTGTTGTAATATAAATCAAAATAATGTCTATCTTTTAGGATTTCACTTTCACACAAAGATATACTGCAATCAATGTCAATACAATACAAAGCAAATAGTAAATACTTCAGAGACCAAGAGTTAACATGTTATAATACGATTTATTAAATAATAATCTTTTTCACAAAACACTTATTCTCGTTGGGATTACTCTACTCGAAAAACCAACCTAAATCTATTTCAACCTTAACCAATAACCTAAGACTTAATTTACTAATCTCTGTAAAACTTACGGCTTAAGTTCTTAGAAAATTAGGTTTACAATTAACTTTCTCTTTTATAGGCACAAGAGACAAACCTTCTTGCCCTAAAAACTCTCTCACGTTTTTCCTTTATCAACAAGGATATTTTCTTTTTCCTTTTGATAAAATCTTCTAGAAATTCTTCCTTATCTCTAAATTGAATCTCTAACAACCTCAAGTCTTTCTCTCCAAGTTTAGCAATGATCACGTGGCTTCTTATTAATATAAATCACGAGACTTCCGTGACATCCACCTAATGCATCTTCAATCTCCCCCTTTTTGGCTTGAGCAATCACATTCCTGTTCTGAATTAGGTTCTTATTCTACACGTCCTTCTTGGTGTAATGCTCCTCCTGAGATGTTTCTCCCCCATAATTAGACATTTAGATCCATCTACAGCCAAACTATCATCTACCATCTCCCCCTGCTTGAGTGCATATCAAGACAAAAACAAACAAGTTTCTTTTTAGGATTGACTAATTAGTGTACCAGGATACATAAACATGATCAAGAATCAAAACAATCAAACGCCAACTTTGTCACAAATGAGATTAAGCATAGATTACTTTTTCAACAGACGTCTGATCATCAAAAAAACTCGTGAGTGACCCAGAATTACAATCAACCATGTGAACGACTCAACTTTGACTTTTCACAATTTAGTTTAAGAAACAAAAATACATTGCATTGAGTTTGATTATCCACAAAGAACCCATATTCCGCAAAGCCTAGCATGCACCCTACTTTTGAGACATATGATCAAAATCAAGACTTTGTGGCTAGACTTTCACACTAGCATGCCTTCATCACAAGCCTTTTTCAAAGGGTTGAGTATATTAAACGAATCATGTAGCTGAGATTTCCTTTGGAGAGTCGTACACAGTAAAATATGCAAACCTAGATGATGTAGGTATCCTTCTCGATCATATGACTGTTGCAACATATATCACAAGATGGGTATAATCACTTTGTCATAAGTTGATACACCCTTTCTTTATCATGTGTTTTGGCAGATCATCACAAGTACGAAACTTCCATCATCTATATAAAACTGAATCAAAGATGTCACTTGATTTCTCAACCTAGTGATTTAGATATCCACACACAAGTGAAATTTGTGTAACAAGTATCACTTGACTTCTCAACTCATATACACTTGCTCTCCTCAGCTCTTTGACCTCCTTCTCCTAGCATTTAATATCTCAGCTCAAAGATCATATTGTGCAAGTATGACATGCATCTATTTTCCACTTGTTCGAACAAAACTGATATTTATCTGCTTTTCAAGTGTCTGTCATTCTTTTTTAGAAACAAGCTTTTGTCTCAAATTAGCTCAACAAAACCCCAAAACATCGTTCAGTACTCAAAAATTCCAATCGCGGTTCTCAATTCCACAAAATGATTAAAAGCAAGAGGTTTAGTAAATAAATCAGTTAGTTGATATTCAGTGTTCACATGATCAATTATAACCAGTTTCTCTTCAACAAGTTTACATGTAAAATGATGAAAAGTATCAATGTGTTTATTTCATGAGTGCTGAATAGGGTTTTTAGCACTTTGATTATCACAATAAACAAGTAAAGGTTTAAAAGTTGTACAATAATCAGCAGACATTTGCTTTATCTATAAAAGTTGAGTGCAACAACTTTCCAATGCAATGTATTCTGCTTCGGCTGTTGATAATGAAACACAATTCCTTTTTTAGCTTAACCAAGCTATCAAGTTGTTTCCCATGAAGAAACATCCACCACTTGTGCTATAACGATCATCCACACATCATGCCTAATCTGCATCGTAGTACCCTGTCAAGCTTGTCGTCGTATCCTTTGTGTAGAAAATCTCAAGATTCTAAGTTCCATTCACATACTTCATAATACGTTTAGCTACTTAAAGATGACATTCTTTAGGGTCTGCCTGAAATCTTGCACATACTCCCACTGAAAAACAGACATCTGGTCGACTGGCAANTCCCACTGAAAAACAGACATCTGGTCGACTGGCAATCAGGTACAACAGACCTCCAATCAAGCTTCTGTAAGTTGTAGCATCTACAGACTTTCCTGATTCATCTTTGGAGAACTTTTCGTTTGTTCCCATAGGAATCTTTGTCGTCTTGCTGGTTTCCATCCCAAACTTCTGGATCAGATTCTTTGCATACATGCTTTGATTCACAAAAATCCCATCAACTGTATGTTTTACTTGCAAACCTAGAAAGTAAGTGAGTTCACCATTCAAACTTATCTCAAATTCTTGAGTCACGACTTCAACAAACTTTTCAACCATCATCTGATTGGTATATCCAAACACTATATCAATAACATAAATCTTTACCACTATGAATCCTTTAGCATTGTTTAGAGTAGACAATATTTTGTCCACACTTCCACGTGTATACCCATGCTCAATCAGAATCGTGGCTATATGATCATACCAAGCCCTTGGCGCCTATTTGAGTTCGTACAGAGCCTTATTCAGTTTGTAAACATGATTCAGGTACTTTGGATCTTCAAACCCTTAGGATTATTCAACATAGACTTCTTCCTGAAGAAATCCATTTAGAAAAGCACTCTTAACATCCATCTGATACAGCTTGAAACTCATCTTGCATGCCATTTCAAACGGAAACCTGATAGTCTCCAAGCGAGCTACTGGTGAAAACGTTTATTCAAAATCAACACCTTCAACATGTGAGTAACCTTGAGAAACCAGTCGAGACTTGTTCCTAACAACGTTTCCATCCTTGTCAATTTTGTTCTTGTATATCCATTTGGTGTCAACAACATTGACATCTTTAGGTCGACAAACAAGAATCCACACATTTAATCATATAAAGTTTGATATCTCCTCTTGCATAGATGCAATCCAAAACTCATCCAATAGAGCTTTTTTTTATTTCTTTGATTTGATTTTAGAAACAAAGCAATCATACTTTATCAATTCAACAACTTCCTATTTCTGTGCCATGAAAGCAATGAAAGTTGCATTCCCAACAAGTTGTTTGAAGTCAATTTGCTTACCTCTAGTAATTCTTCCCCACTGAATCTCACCTATAACATCGTTGGATGAGTGATTCTGATGTACTTGAGAAGAAACAACAATCGGATTTGAAGAACAAACATCAGAAATAGATTCTTTAGGCTGTTGAGACTCATCATTCTCATCAGGTGGCTAAAGTGTCAGCCGAAACGTGGAAGCATCATCAAAGACCACGTTCACAGTCTCTTAAACTGTCAAAGTACGACGATTGTATACTCTAAATGCTGTACTTGAACTCGAGTAGCCAAGGACATACCATCATCACTCCAAGAATCAAACTTTCCAAGATGATCCTTATCTTTCAGAATGCAACAAACGCATCCAAACACATGAAAGTAATGTACTGTTGGAGTTTTACCCTTCCACAACTCATAAGACGTCTTTTTAGTTCCTTTTCACATGTACACATAAGTGATGATGCATCATGCAGTGTTAATAGCCTCTGCCCAAAATTGTTTAGGTGCATTACTTCCATGCAACATTGCTCTTGCCATTTCTTGCAACGTCTGTTCTTGCGCTCAACAATACCATTCTATTGTGGTGCAGAAAACTGATGATCAATACCTTGTTCTGAACAAAAATGTTTGAATAGATAATTCTCAAACTCACCACCATGGTCAATCCGATTGCATTTGATGCCTTGACTTCAATTTTTAAGTTAAAGTGCCAAAATTCTGAAGCTATCAAAAGAATCACTTTTCTCACGAAGAAAGCGCACCCATGTGTATATGCTGAAATCATCAACCAAAACAAGAATGTACTTTTTCCCAGCAATGCTCTCAACTTGAATAGGACCCATAAGATCCATATGAACAAGTTCCAACAAACTCTTGGCCCTAATATCCGAAAGAGACTTGTGTTGAGTCTTGACCTGTTTTCTCATGCTACAAGGACCAAATACAAACAACTGATCTTTTTCAAGTTTTGGCAACTCTCTGATGATATCTTTGTTAGATAACTTTACCATAGTCCAAAAATTCATATGACCTAGACGTTGATGCCAAATCTGAGTTTTACTTTCTGAGTTAGCAACCATACATTGTGAATCAGGAACCCACATGTAGCAATCATTTCCTATACGAACTTCCTCTAAGTAAACAGTTCTTTTCTCATCAACAACTCAACATTCAGTTCTTGTAAAGGTAACATCCAATCCTATGTCACACAACTGGCTAATGCTAATAAGATTTGCTTTTAGCCCATCAATAATGTAAACATTACGAAGTTTAGGTTCTGTTGTACTGTCCGTAGTCCTTTTACAACAAATTTTCCCTTTACCACCATCACCAAATGTCACTTTTCCAGCTGTGATTGCCTCAAGCTCTTGTTGAGAAGCTTGATCTCCTATTATATGTTTTGAGCAACCACTATCAAAGTACCACTTGCTCATTGAGCTACCATGATCACCTTTCTCAGCTGTGAATGCTACACTACTGAACAAACCCATTTTCTATTTTTACCGTTAAAGGTAAACTTTTGTTGCCTCCAAATTTTTTGAACCCTAGACGGAAACCTATAACATTGGTATCTCATATGCCCTTTCTCCACAATACCAAAACTCAACTTGATGACCCTAATTGAATCTATAATACTGAGTATTCTCAGTTTTCCACCCTAGACCAGCTCGTTGTCGTTGATGTTGATGTTGTTTATCTCCTTTTTGTTGTAAAGATTTGAGTTGTTCTACACTCTCCGATGAACATGTAGCTTTCACAAACTTCATCTCTGCAGATTCTTTTCTTTTATAACGGAAATCAAAACATGCATTCTTTGTCCTTTCTACAGTCAACAAATAGTCTAAATCCTTTATTCCTTTGGACAACATCTTGATCTGCTTCATCTGCTCAAAAAATCTTCTTTCCAGATCAACATTCTTAGCTTTGACGTCCTTGAGTTCATTCTCAGCTTGTTGCAGCTTATCGACAGCCACCTGTTTTTCTGCCATCAGACATTTATTTTCATCTTGAGTTTTAACCTCAGAAGTCACCAACATTTCCATATGATCTTCTAGAGTCATATCAAGATCATCATAATATTCTGACGCGTCTACATTAGCATCTTGGTGTTCGACAAGAATCTGATTCTCATCAACCTTCTGACTTTCAGGAACAAGGTCATCGTTTTCATCTTCTTCCTCATTGTCATTCATTTCCACAATGCCAAGATGAGTTACAAAGTTATTCAGAATGTTTTCATCCTTATCACTGTCAATATCACTCAGAGTTGTGATTGCTGATTTTCCACTCAATTTGGACAACATTCGTTCTTGGTACGCGCATATCCTTTACAGTCGTAACACTGTATAGTCATCTTCCTCTTGACTGATGGACATTCAGATTTAAAGTGTCTGTAACCTTGATACTCAAGACACTACTTGTCAGCTTTGTAGTTATCTCTAGCAGTTGTTGATTTGGCAAGCGCCTAATATTACTTTCTTTTTTTCTTTCTGCTTTGGGAAGGAATTTTTTCACAAATAATCCAACTTGCTCTTCGAGATTTTCAATTGACTCCTTTTTATGAGCTGTTATTTTCAGATACAAGAGCAATACTCTTCCCTTTGGTTATCTATTTCTTCGGAGTGATTTGAAGCTCATACGCTTGCATCATACCAACAACCTAATCATATCTCATTGTGTCAGAGTTCTGAGATACTTCGAGAGCTGACTGATGACCATAAAATTTAGTTGGAAGACATCTTAAGGATTTTTTGACCACTTTCGTGTCTTTATACTTTTTTCCCAAGGTTAACGCTTTGTGTGCTAGAGCTGACAACATACTGCTGAATTCGGCAACTATTTCATCTTCTCCCATAGTCAAGTTCTCGAACCGTGAAGCCAAGATTTCTATTCGAGTCCTTTTCGCATTGCTTGTCAAACCCTACTTTAATGATTATCCCATGCCTTTTTAGCACTTTTACAACCGTGAACTCTTTTGAATTGATTGCTGTGCAAAGAGTTGAAAATAGCTGACCATGATTTGGAGTACACTGTTTCCATGGCTTCGGAACAAAATCACCATTTGCATCTTTAACCACTAGATGTTCCCAACCTTCTTCAACTGCAAGCCACATATCATAATCAATTCCCTGAATGTACAGAGCCATTTGCACTTTCTAGTGTCCATAGTTGTTCGGATCCAACTTAAGAGTTTCTACAACTACAACCAATTGTTGCTGCGAATTGTCCATCTCGTCCTCAGGATCTAACACTTGTAAACAATAACAAACGTTATGCGGTGAACCGCTCTGATACCAATTGTAAAAGACAATTCGAACACAACAAAATAAAAACACTTTGAACTCGACTAGAATTCAACACAATAGGCTAGATCACTTTGAAATACGATTTATTAAGCGATAATCTTTTCTTACAAAAGACTTATTCTCGTTGGGATTACTCTACTCGAGAAACCAACCTAAATTTATTTCAACCCTAACCGATAACCTAAGGCTCAATTCACTAATCTTTCTAAAACTTACGACATAAGTTCTTAGAGAATTAGGTTTACAATTAACCTTCTCTTTTATAGGCACAAGAGACAAATCCCATTGCCCTAAAAACTCTCCCACGTTTTCCCTTTATCAACAAGGATATTTTCCTCAATTTTTTGATAAAATTTTCTAGAGATTCTTTCTTATCTCTAATTTGAATCTTTAACAACCCCAAGCCTTCATCTCCAAATTTAACAATGATCACGTGGCTTCTTATTAATATCAATCACGTGACTTCCGTGACGTTAATCTGGAATTTTAGATAGACTTGGTTCTCTGTAAAATCTTGTTCATTCGCTCAATTAATATGTTACTCTTCTGAAGGTATACACTCCTTCGCGATCTTAATCTAATTTCATCTTCTTGATCCATCTGTTTAATTCTAGAAATTTGTCTACTACAATCATATCAATTTCCATACATTCCCGAGACCGAGCCAAACAAAATGGGATCATACTTCCAGCAACCATGTCCAAATATCCTATTGCCTTGCTGCCAAAGAAATCTTTTCCAGTGACTTCCTTCTCAAGAAACGTCATCATTTCTAGAATCTCTTCGATAGCATCTTCCATCCCCTTCCATGCTTTTACCAAGGACATGAACTTTACTGTTCAATCTATTAAAAAAAGTACTTTAGAAAATATAATTTATTATGAATGTTGAAAAGGTATTGAACGTCTTTTCTTGTTGAAAAAAAAAGAAGGTATTGAACGTCTAATAAGTGTTTATCATTAATTATGCAATCAATATTATAAATCAATCAAAATTGTAAGATTACCTGTTCATCAACGAACATGGCTCAGAATCGAGCTCTTGCTTTTTTCGTATGGATCTTGGGGTAAAATTGGATTATGACTCCATGTTTGATCGATGTATTCGAGAATCACATGTGGTACTCAGATAAAATTTTATCATTGACAAGAACCGGAACCTTCTTGCAGGCCTGCCTTCTTGTGAACCGGATCTAACTCAAGTAGCAATTGGCTCTCTTTGGGTAAGTCTTCCTCCAAGTACTCGTAAGGAATGCCTTTGAGTTTAATAGTCATGTATGTTTGGTTTTTGATAAGTCTCAGACCAGCGATTGCTCAGGAGTAAACCCACGGTGGGGCGTTACGCATTTATAGAATTAAAAAAAAACAACTTTGCACTGATTGGTCACGGAGTCTGGCTCTCCGAACAATATTCGTGACTCAGATTTAGAAAATTCGCTACCTACACCTGAGAATCATGAAAGTATTAAAACTAAATCTAAACCGAAGTAAACCAGGTTCAGCCCAATTTTATAATTCAATTGTAACAGCTGAACCGAGTTACTTTAACAAGAATACTAAACCAAACTAATCAGACTGTAAACCGATTCAATCCAATTTATAAAACCATTGTAATAATTGAATCGATTCACTAACAACACATAAAACCACTACAGCAGAACAAGAGTTAAGAAAACTCTGCAGCAAGAGAAGATGAATCCAAAGCACTACCTTGTACGTTGCCTCACATAAGTTTTGATAGGCATATCAATACCCCCCGCGGGACAAACAAGCTTGTCGGCAAGCTTAAAAGCTGGAAACTGTGCTCGCAGATCCTTGACCAACACCCAAGTGGAATCATGAGATGGGATGTTCTTCCACTTCACTAACCCCTGCAAGTCTCCTGCATAATTGTACCTAGTTTCCAAAAGATCCTTTGGCTCGAAAACAGGCGAATGAGCTGTGTCAAAAGCAGGAGGGATTGGAGTAAAAGAATCAACCAAACCTTTCACTGCTTTGAGCTGGAAAACGTGGAACACAGGGTGAATTCGTGAGTCCGCAGGAAGCTTGAGACGATAAGCCACATCGCGAATTCTGTCCAGAACTTGATACGGTCCATATTACTTGGCAGCCAGTTTGTGACAAAGGCGACGAGCCACAGTATTCTGACGGTAAGGAAGAAGCTTTAAGAAAACCCACGAGCCTACAGCAAACTCCACATGACGACGAGAAGAATCTGCAGATTGTTTCATCCGAGACTGAGCTTGAAGCAGATTATCACGCAAAAGCTTGAGCATAACATCACGCCCATAAACAGCTTTAAACGGTGTGCATTTGAGAGAAGTATGGAACGCCGTATTTTAAGAAAATTCAGCCCACGATAAAAAATCATACCACTAGCGAGGTGTTTGAGAGACAAAGCAGCGTAGATAAGATTCTAGGCAGCGGTTGAGAACTTTGGTTTGACCGTCTGTTTGAGGGTAATAAGCAGTACTGAACTTAAGTGTTATACCGGCTTGTTTAAAACATTGATCCCAGAAATTGTTGATAAAGATGTAGAACTTGAGCTAAGTTCTCAGATGAATTTGTTAAAGAAATAAGAAAGAATGAGACAAGAGAACACAACAATTTAACGAGTTCGGATTCCAAATCGGAATCCTACGTCTCGCCGGAGTTCCAAAACTCGAA
>OVAX01002862.1:0-24960 GCA_900406405.1 Lepidium africanum | reverse complement strand
GTTTTACACTATTCTTATCTCGATTGTGGATTAGACTTTGCTTATTCTTTACTACCAAACATATTTTAAATTTCTTAAACTACGTGTCGTTTTTTTTGCTAAGTAAACGACGGGGTGTTTAAACCGAGAGGCTCGCCGAGTTGAGCATCTTTTCTATATAAGCGGCGATGATACGGCGGATCCTTTTCTGGAATGGCAAATACGTTGATTGCTAATGTCAATTGGCAGAACCGGCGGCTTTCTTTGGGGAAAAGCTTGCGGAAACTGGGTTACAAGGTAAAACTTGTCCAATTTAGCAGTACCCCACTTTGCATGTGTTGGTGGGTTTCTTTGACCCATGTAATCCGGTACGTTGCAGTGGTAGCATCGAGTCAGTCAGGTGTTAGAACAAAACACGATGGGCTCAGAAAATGAGCTCATATGTAGAGTCAGATTTTAGAACAATATACATACATTCTTGAAAATGGATGGTTGGTTGGAAATTCTCTCTATTCATCAAAGAATCAACTTAGAATTCAAATAAGAAGAGCTATGGAAGACCATTGAATTAATTTTTGTATTTTTTAATTGGATAGATGGAGTCGATGGATACACAACGACAGAGATCGAGACTAGCTCTGATTTTCATTTACTGTGTGATTTCTTGCTTGAGTTCTACATCATCTGGTCAGGTTAGAGATCTCCGTGTCGATTCAGTTCTTCTCAAATTCTTCTGTTCGTGTTGCTAACTCTCTGATTTATCTCGACGGAACTTTTATTAACTATGATAATAATTGTAATCATCTTACAGGTTGAAACAGATTATGAAGATTTCTTCAATTCCAATCAAAATCCTTCCTTGTGTATCTCTGATCGATACATTATGCAGTCTTATTTCACTACTCACACTTCCTTAAACGACTCAGAGTTTCGAAATTTCTTGCTTCTTCAACAATGTTCTGAAAAGTTTCCTTCTAAAGATCCAAACATTGTTCCTGCAACGTCGTTGCTACAACTCAGAAACATTACAGGTGAAGGTTCACATCGTAATCTTCTCACATCAATCAAGCTTCTTCTTCACTCTCAATCTCAGCTTAATGAGCTTGTGATCGTTGAACGGTTGCCTTTGGGAGTTTTTGCTGATCCTTTTGAGCTTCAGAATCTTCAGCAACGCAGAGGTTAAAGTTTAAGAAGAAATAATGATAAATCACATAAAAAAAGCATTTAGCTTTACTTTTTGATCTGATAAAGTAGTCTTGAATCTTTTGCAGCTTTCAGTGACGTATCTGTGTTTGGAGACACGAATCTTGAGCTGCCTTCTTTTATATCAAACAGGTCTGTCGTTGAGATTTATGTAGACATCAGCTCTAGAGAATATGATAATGGTGAAATTACCTTAAAGCTTCCTTTACATGCTCGGTATCAGGTTAGTATAGGATTAGAGCACTTTGAATCTCTTGTCTTGATCAAAATATCAAAAAGATTGATCTTTGTTTCTCTATCATCTCCAGCCTCTGGACGACAGTGGATACTCTAGAGTGGAGTTTGGAGAGCCGGACTTGTTCTTGTGCTCAAGCCAAGTAGACAATCAGCAACATGAACAGAGAAGATGTTTGGTTTTGTCGATTGGTAGATCAAAGACTGAAACTAGATCTGTTTTCTGGGACATTCCTGCCGGAATCAGGGGTCATACAGAGTATGTTTCTGCAATTACCTTCGCAGCAGCAGTTTTGTCCGCAATTTTGATCTTAGTGGCATCGGTTTCGAGCTTAAAGGTTGAATCTTGTACAAACTCTAAGCAGTCATAACTTATGTTTCAAACTTCTTTGTGCATGATAGTATTTACCAAATTGTATTTGTTTCTTCTACTCAGACAGAGCAATTTTAAACCGATCCAAACCATAACCTTGCATCATGTAACTTAAGAGAAACACATACAAAACAGACTTCCCTCATCCCCATCAAATAGTTTGCACAACAAAAAACACCATACGCGCACTTTACGACATAAACCAATGAACTCACCCTCAAACCAAACACAAACATAAACCAATGAGGGTGAGTTCCATCACAAGTTGACAGTAGTGGAGGTAGGTAGGTAGGTATAAAAATTGGATTTAAATCAGCGAGCAAATTTTGAACCAAAAAAAAAAAAAAAATCAGCGAGCAAGAAAAGTGCCGTCCTTAAAAATGTTAACTTGACGCAATTTTGGACCTCCAATATAAATAAAAATTAACGGAATATCAGGAAAAAGAATCATTTACTACTCCAAAAGCAGCCAAAGGATTGCTCGCAAGATAAAACCTGAGTATCATTCCCCTGAAAGCTCCAATCTTTCTCAATCACTTGCTTAATCTCTTTACTTCGCTCTGAGAATCAATGGCGGTGGCTGTGGGTAAAGCAGCGGCGATGATCGGGTTTCCACAGGCGTATCTGGAGGGTAAAGAAGTGAAGGAGACGAGTTCGTTGGTCACTGAACTCTGCCGTCATTTTTACACTCAAGGTTGGGTATCTGGAACCGGCGGTAGCATAACTATGAAGGTTCATGACGCTTCAATCCCTAAACCTGAGCAACTCATCGTCATGTCTCCTTCAGGTTCTCCACATCTCAAAGTCTCTCTTTGATTCTGATTTTGATTCCTCTTTGAACTTATGTATGTGCCTTTGCTCTATAGAATTGCTGAGTTTGTTTGTTTGTTCTCGTGGACTTTCAATTTGCTATTTGAATTATGTATGTCGGATTTTCCTATCTCCTGTGCTTAGGCTGAGGTTGTTGTTCCGATATATGTGTTTAGATCAGTTAAATTTGCTGTTTCTAGATATCATCTTTGTGTATCTGTACTCCTAAAATTACTTTACTAACACTCTTTCCGTGGACAATTGTTTGCGTTCTTGTGCCTTTAAATCATTGGCGACTTAAAACTGCAATTTTTTGAATGAAAAGGGATATATCGCAATGCTGGTTTCATGTGTAATCGAGTTCTATTTGCTTCGTTATTTCTTGCTGTGTTTGAAGGTGTTCAAAAGGAGAGGATGCAACCAGAAGATATGTACATCTTATCTGCAAATGGATCCATCATATCCTCGCCTTCTCCAAAGCCATACCCAAATAAGCCTCCTAAGTGTACCGATTGTGCTCCTCTTTTCATGAAGGTATGGTTTTGTAGTTTTCGAGGTAGTAAAACCTGATTTCTGTGTTCATAGTTTGATTAACTAGGCCTACTTTGACATCGGTGAGGAATTTTTGTTTGTTCATATGCTATTTTCTTTGGCTGTTCGGTGAACTTTATGTTTTGCGTCTAGATTATGTTCGACAAAGACAGGGTGTTACTCAATGTTAATCTCCCTTCCGCTAAGAAGGATTTATTAGAGAACTTGGTTATGACATATATAGTTTTAGAGCCTCTCGCTCTTTCCTAGTGGTATATTGCCTTCATTCTTCTTTAGCTGGCGATCCTATTCTGGAATGGCAAATACGTTGATTAGTAATGTCGATTGGCAGAACCGGCGGCTTTCTTTGGGGAAAAGCTTGCGAAAAGTGGGTTACAAGGTAAAACTTGTCCAATTTAGCAGTACCCCACTTTGGATGTGTTGGTGGGTTTCTTTGACCCATATAACGTCCAGTACGTTGCAGTGGTAGCATCGAGTCAGTCAGGTGTTAGAACAAAACACGATGGGCTCAGAAAATGAGCTCATATGTAGAGTCAGATTTTAGAACAACATACAGATATTCTTGAAAATGGATGTTTGGTTGGAAATTTTCTCTATTCATCAAAGAATCACCACAGAATTAAAAAGTAATAGTTTACCAGTCATCGGTTTACGTATAAATGAAGATCTTTATACTGGAGCTCTTTTTTCTTTTATTTCAGAGTGCGAGATCATTGATAGTAATGTATAGACTTAGATGAAACTGCTATTTTTCAAAGTCAATGATTAAGACAATCACATTATGTTTCGGTGACATTTGTTTCAACAAGTTGTACGTGGTCATTTTTACTGCTGATTCCAGTTTCCAAACAAGTTTTTTTCGTTCATTTAACATACTCTAGCATCTTTATTTTTTTCCTACCAAATTGCCTTGCTCTGCTTGTATGATTTCCATTTCATTTTATAGAATCTAAAACAGTAAGATAGTTGACATTGTCAAGACATTATTTATTGATGAAATAAAAGAGTTTCTTCCTTTTGGTGATGAAAACTCTCACAAAGTCCTGTGTAACCGTGTGGTGTAGGCATATGAAATGCGGAATGCTGGAGCTGTTATTCACAGTCATGGCATGGAATCTTGTCTTGTGACAATGCTTAATCCACAAGCCAAAGAATTTCGTGTAAGCCTGAATTTTACTTGGGGACAATTCAATACCCCTCCATACAGTTTTAACTTTGCATCGTAATGTGTCTTCCTTTTTGACATTTCGCAGATAACTCATATGGAGATGATAAAAGGGATTCAAGGTCACGGATATTATGATGAACTTGTTGTCCCAATTATAGAGAACACAGCGTATGAGAATGAACTAACAGAATCACTCACCAAAGCTGTATGTCTATTTTTTTTGAAGCTTATATTGATTAAATGCAACAAAGCAATGATGTTAATTAGAGTCTATATATTTGGCTCCCATTTTCAGATAGAGGCCTATCCAAAGGCAACAGCAGTGTTGGTACGCAATCACGGAGTTTACATTTGGGGTGATTCTTGGATCCATGCTAAAACACAGGTTTGTGAAAATTACTTCAATTTTTGGTTGAAAGTTGAGAAACCAACAATAAGTTATATATCGTTTATTATATTACTTTCATATATTGTTTGCTTCCTTTGATAAACTTTTAATTCTAAATATCAGGCTGAATGTTACCATTATCTGTTCGATGCTGCCATCAAGCTTCATCAACTAGGTCTGGATTCTGCTACCCCTGAGCACGGGCTTATCCGTAGAAGCATACATTCGCAGAATCAAATTTCCACAAGACTATCTGTGAAGTCCGGAGTCAAGGATTCACAAAACCAAACAGAATCACCTCGGGTAAAAAGTCAGTGATGTCTCTCAGAGTATATATCTAAAAGTCTAAGTTTAAATAGACTGTGTCTGGTGGCAGCGATGCATTGTCCTCGACATTGAAGGAACAACTACACCCATAACGTTTGTTACGGATGTTCTGTTTCCATATGCTCGTGAAAACGTTGGAAAGCATTTGAATTTGACATATGACACAGCAGAAACCCAAGAGGATATCAAGTTGTTGCGGTCTCAAGTACTAATGAACTAATTACCTTGACAAACTTTCATTATTGTCTTATATTTTCTTCTCATATACAAATGGCTAAAGTTCATGAACTGGTATATGTTGTAGGTTGAGGAAGACTTGAGACAGGGTATATCGGGAGCTGTTTCTATCCCTCACACTGATGAAGGAAAAGAAGTGGTCATTGCTGCTGTGGTCTCTAACGTAGAGGCAATGATAAAAGCCGATAGAAAGATCACTGCTTTGAAGGAATTGCAAGTGAGGAAAAAGGGGTTCTGACTTTTTGTTTGTTGACTTTAAAATTGTATGACGGAAGGCAATGTGATATTTTGTATGCAGGGTCATATATGGCGTACCGGCTTTGAGTGCAATGAACTGAAATCTGTAGTTTTTGAGGATGTAGCAGAAGCTTTAGAGAAATGGCATTCTTCGGGAATTAAGGTCTGTACATGTTGCTTTGAGAGAAATGGCATATTTTTGCAAAGGTCTTAACATTTTTTGTGTGAATAGGTCTACATATATTCTAGTGGTAGTCGATTAGCACAACGGCTTCTCTTTGGGAACACAAACTATGGAGATCTAAGAAAGTATTTATCTGGCTTTTTCGACACGACAATAGGGTATATAAAAGATCTAATCTTTCTTCCCTTTCAATAGTATTATGATCCAACTATAAATCTCATACGCTTTGTGGCTGCAGAAACAAGAAAGAAAGTCGAAGTTACAAGGAGATTACAGAATCATTAGGAGTGGATGATCCTTCTGATATCCTGTTTGTTACAGATGTTTATCAAGAAGCCACAGCTGCAAAAGCCGCAGGTAAAGACAAACAAACTCTGAGTCAGTTTTTACTTCAAAACCAATTAGAGTCTCTGCGTAAAGAAACTGAGTTTGTTTTTGTCCGGGGAAAGGTCTGGAAGCGATTATATCAATTCGACCTGGAAATGCTCCTCTACCGGAGAATCATGGGTTCAAGACAGTCTTATCATTCTCCCAAATTTAGAGGTTGATATATGTGTATGCTACTTGTGAGTGGTTGCTTGATTTCAGCACAGTTACCATTAAAAACACTTAATAATAATATAAACTGCAGAGCTTGGACACAGCTCAAATCAGTTTTCATTAGTGAAATAAGTAAAGGTTCTTGACTATTGTGCTTCCACGACAGTGTTTCTATTATGTCTTGTAGAATATTACTGGCAAAACACAACGATTGAGCTCAAAATATTGCTGGACCTGACCATATTTAAAAAGGGCCCCCAAAAGTTTAGGGGCCCAATTCTTTTACCTCATATATATATTTTATCGTAAAATTTGGAAAAAAAAAACAAAAAAGAAAGTTATTGTATAGGCCCTAAATGTGAATATTATATACAACTAATAGCATGAAAAAATTTCAAAGATCGATGTGAATGATATATTAATGGAAATCAAAGCTTTCAAATAAATTAACCAAATCATATAAAGAAAACCATTACCAAATCATATAAAGAAAACCACCAAAGTATTTGATTTTTTTAACTTTATGATTGTTATCTAAATATATAGGTTGCATAATATTTACCATTCCGGTTTCAGTTGCTTCAGCTAAAAGAAGTTTCTCTAAATTGGATTTGATAAAATTTTATCTATGATCGACTATGATACAAGAAAAACTAAATGGATTAGCTATAATATCGATACAATAAGACATGCTTAAGAGTTTTGATTATGCAATTTTGATGAATGATTTTGCAGAGACAAATGCAAAAGTTATTTTTTCAGAAACATAGTTGTTAACTTATTTACAATATTTTTTTTTTTAGGTACGGATCTAAATGCTACTTCTTTAACGGAGAAATTTATTTCTAACGTTTCTCTGTTTGTTTCGAGAATGTCATTTATTAAAGTTTTCATCTTACTGAAGTGTAGTTACAAAAGTAAAAAGAAATATGGAATGAGTACTAGTTGACTATAGGTTTTTCATGGATACATAGTTTTATTTGTTTAATAATCCAGAGATTAGAAATAAGCCAAAGAAAAAGTATTATTAGTGGCAAATTATGGAAAATTTAACACCAACAAGTCCTGAATTCATATGATATTATATATATATATATAGAAAATAGCCAAACAAATACCAAATTTACAAAAAATTACCAAAGTATTATCTAACTACAAATATCTCAAATCAATAAGTAATATACATATTTTTAGTTAGGTTGATCCATAATCTAATATGCACTTCCTAAATTTTTTAATCTTTTACTTGTAGTGAAGAGAGTGAGCTATATCTTATTATAAAGTTAAATCTCAAAGTTTTTCAGTAACAAGATTATTCTACGTGTCATGACGATCCTAAATTGGTATTTTTTTTGTCAACTCTTGGCCGACCCATTAGTCTAATACCTACATAACGTAGGCAGTGAGACTCGATCAATGGGTGTGTGAACTTACAACCTGCCACTAGAACATGGTCACATCACTTGCAGTATTTTTCAATAATTTAAATTTTTTTTGTAATATTTATATTTACTTTGAAATATTTATCTATATTTACGATTCTAAAAGAAAGTTGTAAACAATTATCTTCATTTATAATAATAAAATAAAATAATCACAAATATTTATTTTATATTTTATTATATAAAGTTGAATTTCAAAGTTACTCACTAACATGATTTTTCCACGTGTCAAATCTAACGATCCTAAATTCTACAGTATTTTTATTATATTTTAAAATATATTTTTCTTTAATATTTATATTTATCACGAATATTTATCTATATTTACAATCCTAACATTATCTTCATTTACAATTATAAAATAAAATAATATTCGATTTTCTTTTAAAAAATATAATTAAAAAATAAATTTTCTTAGAAAACTGCAAGTGAATTATAATTTGAGATTTCAAAAAAATTTGTTTAACTTCTAATTTTTTAATATATTTTTAAACGTAATTTTTTGTCAACCGTTCCATATTAATAATTCAAACACTCATAATCACATGTAAGAGTTTACAAAATAATGATCACAAGATGCTTATTTTGCACATCGGGCAAAAGCATCTGCTCTATGATTCAAAAAATAGGAATACAATGAAAACCAAAACTTAAAAATAAACTTTTGAAGCGCAAGAAATTTTCTAAGTACAGAATAAAAGCTGACCAATATATTAAATATAATTAAAAAAAATTCGTGCATTATCTAGTATATATATAAATGTATAAGTTCGGCTATACATATTTTCAAATTGTTTATCCAAATTTTCGATTTTATTGTTTTGAATTTATGAGAATACAACAATAAAGATTGGAAATAGAGAGTGGAGTTGCTTGTAATGCGAAGCAAAGATGATTCGACTTTTGCTTGGTTTTCAACTCTCATCATTCATGACTACTTATTTCGTCTTTTTACTTTCTTTTACACTCTTTTCCCTCCACCTTTTCTTTTATTTATCTTTATTTTCATTTGAACATTTTATAAATTTGTTTCTTGTCCTTTCAAGTAAAAAGGCAAAGCAACAGAAGAACAGTATTAACGTATCGTATAGTCTAATTTTAAAAGAAATTCTTTCAAAAAAACAAAAGAATGAAGAAGAAGAAGAGAAAGTCCAAAGAAATGTAGTAAAAGACCAAACGTGCTTCCATGATGACTCCATCAATTTCAAAGTCATCATATCGAAATGGTCCTTACTACGTGTCGAACCTGGTCAGAAATTTTCAATATTGTCTCTTTGACACTTTCTATTATTTGATATTTTTGACATTACTAGTCCAACTTTCGATAAATACTTATTAGACAAAGACCATTCCTTCCATTCGCCCATGTTTTCCAATCACAACCATAATTCTTTATTCTTATGTTGTATTTTTTGAAGCTTGTTTTTTTGGACATAAAACAGATTTTTTTCGACCAAAAAGAAAAAAAACAGATTTATAAGAATATAAAGTCTATAACATAAATTCGAGTATAGACATGGATGATTCTTTATGTTGGATCACGATATTGAGTGGCACACGTTGAACTACACAATCATATGACCAAAACTATAATTGATCTCCCAACAAACAAAATAAATCTTATAAAAATTACTTATCATCATGAATATATACTTATATCTCATTCAATTGCATATATTGCAATTGATTAATGAGATTAAAAGTGAATAAACCGCGCAAAATTTACAGTCACTCCATTACTAAGAACGAACTTATAAATATATGTTAATAGTTAAAGAAAATCCGACAATATTTAACTGAATATCAAATATATATATAGAGAGAGAATGTAATGAGACGTCTTTATTAAGGATTGCTCGCTGGAGAAGTAACCGGAAAAAGAGGAAGAAGAAGTGGCTGAGAGTCTCTTGGAGTTGAAATTGGAGAAGGATGAAGATAAAAGCCTTTCTCAGCTATGGCTTTGTCTTCTTCAGATGAATTCCCTAATGACAATGGGGATGACTTGTTGAAGGGGTCATCGTTGCTTCTCAGTGGCGTCACAGGACTGTTTAGCCCTAGCTTCGGAAAATCCAGCATGCTTGGAGACATAAGAATATTCTCTGATGATGAACTGTTTCTCGGAGAGAATCTTGGGCTTTGATGATGACTATTGTTTCCTCCTGTAAACATCAATCTTTGAGAATTTTGAAGCCTTAAAGTATTAATCATTAAATCATTCTTAGCCAACACGTTATTGTTGTTGTTGTGTTGTCTTCTCTCGTAGAGCTTGAAGCTGTTGGTTTTCTTGATGGGTGGAATCGAGAAACTACTTCCCTTGTTGTTCACCGGAGAAGAAGATTCATGGTGTTTTCCGGTATCAGTGGAGGAACCGGTGAGCATCTGAACAACTTGTTTGAAAGTGGAAGTGTCTGCTTGAACAAATGTTGTTGGGTAAGGATTTGAGAGATGTTGATGTTGGTCATGAGGAGGAGATCTTATCTGAGGCTGAAACCTAGGAGATGAGTTTTGCATTTGGTCTGGTTTTGAAGACATGGATGATGTTGAAACCTCCATTAATGAGACCTCTCTGTGTGGTGTTGATTTGTGTATAAGAGGGAAAGAAAGAGAGAGGAAATGATTGAAGGAGAAGAAGAAGAAGAGTGGAAGTTGCTGATGTGAATAATGTGTAATGTTGTTTTAGTTTTGTCGTGCGACGACAATTAAAAAGACTTTAAAGTGAGGTGTCATGGACCCATCTCATTCTCTCACATTTTGGAACTTTTATTTTTCTATTTAAGAAATTAATATATTCTTTCTAAAACCTAATTTGTTAGATTCGTGTTCCCAAGACTCTCTGTGTTTAAATCTACATGTAACATCATCATCAGTTCTCTTATACGAATCATTAACAACTGTTTTAAAATATCTATCAAGATATTTCTTTTCTGGATAATTGGATGTTGGGATAAATAATCTAGGGGAGATTTTTTATTTTAGTTTTTATTTTTTATTTTATAACAACTATACTCATCATATTAGACAATTGATCAAGTTCGGAGGAACATAATTTACAAAATCCATCCACAAAGCAAAATTATCCTTAATCCGAGAAGTATTCTAAAAATTTCCAAGATCCATCCACAAAGCATCTTTAACTACTAAACAACGGTGATACCACTAGTGGCCTAAAGACCACTTTGTTACCGAAGATCTACCTTTAAACGAAGGATCGATCCTTGATGCGACCTTTTCTTGTGCCTAGAACCACGCAATAGCCTCATCTTCTGCTAATTGTACAAAATCCCTTGGATCTCGATCAATATTCGAGAATGTCTTATCGTTCCTCACTTTCTAGATATACCACTAAATCCAAGGGAATTTAGATTTTCCACCTTGTTTGGGATTCTCTAAAAAAGAAGTCCATATTCGCAAAAATAGACGAACCTAGGAAACCATTAAAACCTAAAGGAATCTTGGATAAAGCCCAAACCTGGGTTGCTAAAAGGCATTCAAATAATACTTGATCAATGGTCTTTGCACATCTCTATATCGACTATAGCACCCCTCAGTCCTCATAACTCTCTTGATGAAGTTAGAATTTACCGCTAGGTGATCCGATAATGTTTGCCAGATAAAATGTTTTGTTTTTGAAGAACATTTGAGTTTCCATACTTGTGCTTAGAAAACCTGAATATTAGGTCTAGTCATGGGATTTCAGGTGACCGATCGGACTTCAGTTCGGTTGATTCAGTTGTTCAAATCTAGAGGTTTAAGGTATATTCAATTATTTTTAAAGTTCGGGTTCAGTTTTATATTTGTATGTAGAATCCAAATATATACATAATATAAACAGATTCAGTTTCAGATCGATTCTTTTACCCCAAATATTTTTTTATAACTGAACTAACCACATTTAAACATAGCAAATAGACCCACGATCAGAATCAAATTCAAGATAACAAATATCCAATACAAAGTTTTAATCTTCCAAAAATAAAAAAGTATTCAAGACAAAGTCATAATTAACAAAGGTAGCCAATATCCAAAACAAAATATCCAATATCCAAAATAAAGTCTGAAAAATAAATGTCAAACAATGTTGCATCTTGAGACTTGCAACATAAAAAATGAACATCAAAAAAGACTTTGTTCTAAAATAACATCAAAGAGGCATAAACGATCGAGTTCAAAATCAGACCTGTGTCATAAAAAAAAATATTAAACAATAGGTATACACTAGTTCAGTTAATCATACCTTGAATCTGTGACTAACTCGAATAAGTTATATGGTCATCACTTGATCTACAGATGCATAATGACGTCCTCATCATTAATTGCCATTGAATCAAACTCTGTAAACAAAAAAATTAAAACTTTAGAGATTGTTACTAAAGCTGAGCAAATATATAAGACAATAGTGTATACCTTTCTCAAACTTATCTTCATACTCAAACTCAGCGATGATTTTCTTATTTGTAAGCACTTTGTCTTTAAAATAGATGTATTGTTTCATCTACTGGTCAATACACATAAGAACTTCAACCATAAAATGAGTTAGACAACTCCTATGTGGGTCAATGATTCTACTACTTGTGCTAAATGAAAGCGACAGAGGATACTTGCATTGCAAGAACATCACGAGCAATCTGAGCTAGAACTGGAAACTTGTCATTGTTGATTTTCCAATATGAGAGTACATCATACTCGATTTCACCCATCAAGATTCGATTTTCAACACCTTCATTAAGATATATTTCCAATTCTTCTCTTGTGTCTTTAATTTATATATCTCGTAGCAACTCATTATATTAGAAATTAATATACAATACATCATTATGAATGGCATTCATATTCTCATTCGCCATATCTAATCCTTCATTTGCAACCAGATTGATTCTATGAGCACAACATCTCATATGCATGTAGCTCTATTCTAAAATAAACGAGTCAGGCTTGAACAATGAGAATCTAGTACTGAAATTACTCAGTGCAGAACCATTGGCTGTAGCATTGTCAAGAGTCACCCAAAAAAATTTCTCTATTCCCCGCTCAACTAAGCATTCTAGAATCACATTAGATTAGTTGACCATTGTGATCTGACACATACCTAAAGTCAATGAACAACTTCATCAAATGCCAAAATACATCAAGAAAATGTGTTATGATGACCATATAGCTAGCCCCTGCGGATATCAAGATTTTAGAAGTGAGATTCTCTATTAAAATTAAACTTTAACATATTTGATCAAAACAATACCCTGATGTAGATGCCGTCTCAATGTTAGTTGTTAGTGGAACTCTTTGTTTGTTGGACATAAACCATCCTCCCTGATACGACTCTCGACCATAGACCATTGACCACTACGCAAGGTTTCGATTCGGTTGTTGAGTTTTTGGCTAAATACACCAAGGATAGAGGGGGGATGAATTTTCTTGGGAAACATGTCGAAGATAAAGGAGAGATGACCTTCTTAGACATGTTTCATCTGCCTAAACTCAATGACGCATCCATCATTCAAGCACCTAAGCCGGACTCAAAGAGTTCACTTCAACAGCTTTCCTCGGAGGATCATGAAGACATACGATAACTTATCAAGATGCTCCAGACGCTATGAAGAGAATTAAGCCATGAGCTTGATTGCTATGGATGACTCAATCAGCTAACTCCTCAAAGTATAATCAGCCCAAAAAAAATCTTAGAGCCGAAAGTTATGGATTTTAGAAGCTGGACCTTCTGCGCTAAGGCCTTATTTGTGACAGCGCCAAACATTGAGCTACACAGTCCAGCTCACGAGCGACCTTCACTCTGGACACTAATATTGGGCCTTTCATGGTTCAAAAGATCCCAAAAACGCATCAATCCACCACCGGATCCTCCATATACACTCTCAATAAGAAGAAGATCTGAACCGATGATGTTTAAAGAAAGTCCAAGATTAACTTGCTTCAAGAGACTTCAGACTTCTGTGTGGCAACCAAGAGACTCTCTAAGCCACTAAGAATCATCCAGGGAAGTCTCACCAGGCTCCAACACTCACAGGATTAGGCGAATCCTCCCTTTTGAAGACTTTCCATATCCGGCCGATCATCACATCTTCTCCAACGGGTCCAAGATCGACGACCCTCATTACTTGACTGTTTTATCATTTATTCTGAGTAATTTCTTTCCCATTTTATGCTAATAACTGTTGTAGACTTGAGCCTTTATAAGCTCATGTCTTTCTTTGTATTTTCCAAGTTATGATCGAAGTTATTGAGTAGAAGTGTTTCTTTTCAAGCATTTGTCTTGAGCCTTTGCCGACTTCATCTCTTTGAGGAATCAAGAGAGAGAGAGCTGAGATCATGTCTTGTGAGGATTCCAAGCTTGATTGGACCGAGTTTATCAAAGGAATCATCACCCTCCTTTGTGGTACTCATTCGCCCACTTCCGCCCAATCTAGTTGTCACGAGAATCGATCCACCGAGGTCTTCCCACGAGTCTATATCCGAGAGCTTCACCTCCGAGGCCCTCATCATCTGGTATCAGAGCTGAAAGGGTCTACAATATCACTCTGTATCGTTTCATTCTCTTCTTATTTCTTTTGTTTTCAATTGAGTTTGCTTCCGTTTGATATTTGTATTTCTAGGAGTCACCAAGCTCTAGATCTATAGGTTTCAAGTGTTTGCTAAGGTTGTTAGTTTATTTTTTCGTGTGTGCTTAGTTTTAATAGTTCTAGGAGTCACCAAGCTCTAGGTCTATTACCTCCTAGTACTCACCTTGTTGCTTGTTTATTTTTATAAAAAGAAAACCATAAAAAGCTTTTTTTCGTCTGTTTTTCTTGTTCGAATTTTATAAAAATTATAAAACCCAGAAAAATCCAATTCCTTATGTTCTAGTTAGTTTAAAACCCAAAAAACCCATAAAAATTATTTCTTTTATTTTTAGAAGTCGTTTGCTATTTTATTTGTTAAAAAGAATAACAAACACGAATTTTGTTTCTGTTTTGTTATTTTGAATGTTTCTTTATTTTTGAAAAGAAAAGAAAATAAAAATGTGTTTCTCTTGCCTTGTTTTCATAACCTTGATTTGATTCTTTTATTGACTTGTGCAAGGATATGGAGTTTGAAGACTTGACATGTCATGACAAGATTGATTTTGAGATCAATTGTGAAGAGAAGTCGGTGCTTACAACATTGGAGGAAGAAAATCATGAAACCGAATACATCTCCTTTTCAGGTCATGACCAAGGACCAGATGGATACTTAAGATGGGAAGAATGCATGGACAATTGGTCGCAGTCCAACAAAATCCCCAAGGAAGAGAAGACCACTTACGCCGAGGACACCTTAATCAATGAGGCATATCGACATTGGGATAGAGAAGCCACTCATCAAATATGCTTCGAAAAACCAGAATACACATGGGAGAAAATGAAGAAACTCATGTATGAAGAGTTTGAGGAGAAAGCTACAGCCTCAAGCCTGTATTCCCATGACTTCTTCAAAGGTCCACCTCACGCAAAACCAAGGAGAAACATTTATATCACTAAGTTGAGCCATGGGGTCTTACACAAGCAAGCTCATCACCACGACGTCAATAAGATGTCTACAAACATCCAAGTTCAGCCTCAAAAGGAGCAGCAATGGAAACATGAAGAAAATCACCAAGCTGACACAAGGATTCTTACAAAATATACAACATCACACAAACCGCAAGTTGTACTAGAGAAAGACACTTCGAAGAAAGTCATGAAAACATCAAGAGTAGAAGGAAATCCTCAGGTCAAGGAAACCAACACCAAACCTTGGAAAAGCGTCCTCTATTCATTGCTCATCAAGGAGAATCCACCAGTCTCATCACTACGTTCCCCCACAAGTCAAAACCGAGGTAAGGTTCTAGACTCTCAAAATCGAATGAAACCTAACTTGCTTTCTCTTGGTGCAGGTGATTTGGTTTTGAGGACAAAACCTTTTGAAGAAAGAGGGTATGATATGACCCTCGACCATAGATCATTGACACTACGCAATGTTTCGATTCGGTTATTGAGTTTTTGGCTAAATACACCAAGGATAAAGGGGAGACGAATTTCCTTGGAAAACATGTCGAAGATAAAAGGGAGATGACCTTCTTAGACATGTTTCATCTGCCTAAACTCAATGACTCATCCATCATTCAAGCACCTAAGTCGGACTCAAAGAGTTCACTTCAACAGCTTTCCCCGGAGGATCATGAAGACATACGATCACTTATCAAGACACTCCAGACGCTACAAAGAGAATTAAGCCATCAGGTTGATTATATGGATTATTGACTCAATCAGCTAACTCCTCAAAGTGGAATCAGCCCAAACAAATTTTGGAGCCGAAAGTTATGGATTTTAGAAGCTGGACCTTTTATGCTAAGACCTTATTCGCGACAGCGCCAAACATTGAGCTACACAGACCAGCTCACGAGCGACCTTCACTCCGGATCACTTGGGGACTAATCTTGGGCCTTTCATGGTTCCAAAGGGATGCATCAATCCACCACCGGATCCTCCAGATACACTCTCAACAAGAAGAAGATCTGAACCGGTGTTGTTTAAGGAAAGTCCAAGATTAACTTGCTTCAAGAGACTTCAGACTTATGTGTGGCAACTAGGAGACTCTCTAAGCCACTCAGAATCATCCAGAGAAGTTTCACCATGCTCCAAAATTCACAGGATTAGGCGAATCCTCCCTTTTGAAGACTTTTCATATCCGACCGATCATCACATTTTCTTCAACGGCTCCAAGATCGATGGCCCTCATTACTTGATCGTTTATCATTTATTCTGAATAATTTCTTTCCCATTTTATGCTAATAACCGTTGTAGACTCGAGCCTTTATAAACTCATGTCTTTCTTTGTATTTTACAAGTTATGATCGAAGTTATTAAGTATAAGTGTTTCTTTTCAAGCATGTGTCTTCAGCCTTTGCCGACTTCATCTCTTTGAGGATTCAAGAGAGAGAGAGAGCCGAGATCAGGTCTTGTACGGATTCCAAGCTTGATCGGACTGAGTTTATCAAAGGAATCATCACCCTCCTTTGTGGTACTCATTCACCCACTTCCGCCTAATCTAGTTATCATGAGAATCGATTCATCGAGGTCTTCCCACGGTCCATATCCAAGAGCTTCCCCTCGGAGGCCCTCATCACTTCCAAAGCTAATTTCCTTGATGCATACATTTTAAGAATGTCTCTTCGTGATGCCCGTCTTGAGTGAGGCTTGTACAAGTTTACCTTCAAGTTACAACATATTAAATAGAATAAGTAACCACAAATAAACAGTAAAGTAAACAGTTACTCAACAAAAAAATCACAAACTTTCTTGCAGAAATGTTTCCAAGCCACACTTTCAATGGAAAGCCAATAAAAATTGTCCCATGATAAGCATCTCATTTGATGCTTGTCTAAATGTCTCCTCAGTCACTTTTGCATTATGCAAGTTTTCATCTTTAGTAATGATAGGCTGAATCTTGGATTCACCTTCTACCCACGCCTTGTAAGGCTAGCTGATTCGAAGATGACTTGAAAGATTGAAGTCCCTGACTTGTTGTTACACAAGTACTCTTTCTGCAATAGTAGCAGATACACATGTTGTAGTTTCTTGAAAGTCTTCTGTAATGTGACCACACATTGGACCTTGCAGGAAGAATCTTCTTATAAGGCTGAGAAGTTACTCCACTTGCATCAGTTTCATCATGTGTTTTTCGTTTCCCTTTATCAGCCTCTTGTTGATTGTTTTCATTTCAGACTGAAGGTGATGAGAAATCCATCTCCAAACTGAACATGCAACAAATTCATAATAGAAGTTAGAACATTTAAGAAAGATTAAAAATCAGAATGATTCAATCCAAAGTATACAATAGCAAAATAAATAACAAAATTTGAAGCATTACAAGATCTATTAAAGATCACATACAAGAACAAGTTCAAAATCGATCTAAGATCAATAAGAGCAAAATCTGAAGCATTACAAGAGCAAATCATTTTGATTACTAACAAGAGCATAATTTGATTCTAAAGCATTACAAGACCAAAATAAGAGTAAAAAATCTGAAACAATCTGAAGTATTACAAGAACAAATTCTGAAACGATTTAAAGCATTATAGAATATACAACAACAAATTCTCAAACACTTGAAGCATTATAAAACATACAAGAGCAATAATCAATAACAAATCGGTTAAACAACAATTTATATGATTCAATTTAAAGCATACAAGAGCAACATTAATAAACAATACAACAACAAAATTGTTTAAAAGCAAATAAAATAGTTTGAACTTTGAAACATGTTTCTGAATCGATAAAAGATCAAGTAAATCCAGTGGAATAAAATTAATAAACTATACAGAAGCAAAATGACAAAACTGATTTTTCTTAGGAAAGATTGAACAAAATTGATAAATATACAAAAACAAAGTGACCAAATGATTCAAGCATATAAGAACAAAATTGATAAACTATACAAAAACAAAATGACAAAATTGATTTTACTATTTACAGAGAATTGAAAAAATAAACTATACAATTGAACAAAATAGTTTTATCTGAGTGTGAATCTGGTGAGTTTTATTTATTTACAGAGAAAGCAAAATCGATTCATAGTAACTCTATGAAATCGAATTGTGAACATAAACGAGTTCAGAACACGGAAAAGTAAGGATTAAAGATTAAAATCCATTCATAATAACTGTATGAAATCAAATTGTAAAATAAGAGATACCTGAGGATGGTAAGAGAAAGTCGAAGAAATTGAAGAATCCATAGTTGTTGTTGTCGTTGAAATTTTTTATACCTAGGTTTTTGATTTGAGAAAGAAGAAAGCAAAGAAGCTCAATTGTTCATAGCCTTGTGATCGTTTTAGCATATATGCATCATAATGATATGTGTATCACGCGTTCGGTGGTACTTCGAACTTTGATTAATAACCGAACTGATCCCAAACTAAGATAAAACATAATAAAAAAATAGATCAAGTTTTTGTATATATCTAAATTAAGCTTAAATGGTTTAGTTGCTGTTATGGACTTCGGTTATGGAATATGGTATCACATTGGATTCACCTTGAACCCCCAAATCTTAGTAACTAGGTCGATTAGTTGTCCAACTAGGTAGATATTAGGTTCTAATCCTACCACTGATCTTGGGTATTTGTCAGAATTCCATGGGTTATGCAAAACAAATATTGTGTGCCCATTTCCTATCATTTTCATCATGTTCTTGCTCACCAAAGATCGTGCTAATGTGATACTTCGCCATCCATATGAAGAAGAGAGTAAATCTTCTTTGGGTCCAAATTCTACCTTCCTTTTAGAACCCTCACAAAAAATAATTATGGGTGATCTAAACATCTCCAAAGTTGTTTTACTAGTAGGATCGTATTGAATTCCTATATCGCCTTGAAACCCAAACCTCTGTTGTTATTTCTTTTACAGACACTACAAATGTTTTTTGTATTGAGACTTAATATTTTGTCATAATACTACATATTTTGTCACAATATAAAGATATTGGTAAGAATCCATGACAACTTGTAAATGGTTACAATACAACTGTCACAAATGTATATTGATAACAAAAATGCCACAATATACTTGTGACGAATAAATCTAGTAACAATTTTTTCACAAATCGTTACTAAATAGATTCACAATGATTTATTTAAATTCGTGACAAAAAAAATTTGTATGAAAATTGCATATAAAACATCACAAATTGCTACGAATGTTCTTAATCACAACACAACTGTCAATACGACTCAATTTTTTTGTAGTGAGAGTTTATCCCAACTTGCTCAATGAATCCCTTTAGAACTCCTTAAGTTCTTCCATTAGAAATCAGCAATCGCTGAGGTGATTTTAGATGTGACAGTCTTCGGTTATCTGTAACATGATATCATATAAGATGGGGTTGATGTCAAGACCAATTTTATCAGAACCTCTTTCCCTCATTTTCATAAAATTTGGCCGATGATCATGAGTTTATTTTCTCTTGAATTTTCTTCTTGACAAAGACAAAAACCTTCTCACACTCCTTAAGGGATTTCTAAGTATGTTTCCATTCCTCCCAAATTTTTAATGCCTAAAATATTTTAAATTTTAGTCTTCGCCAAAAAGTTAACATAATACCTTCTGGATCGATGATTTAGAAAACTTGATATGTTGACTAAAATCTTCTCATGGTCCTTTAATATTCCCAAAATTAAGTTAGCTTCATCTTGTCAGTATTATAAAATAAGAGACTATCGTCCGTAAAAAAGTAAATGAGAAGGTGTAAGATTATTTTTGGCCACATAAATTTTCACTCATGTTTCTCTCATCCGTTGTCTTTCTCAACATAAGATAGTGTGATAGTGTGTCTCTTTATCTTAACTCTCTTTGCAGGAAAATTGATCCTTGAGGGTTACCATTTATCAAGATCGAATATTGGATCGACCCGATATAATGCATTTAATACATTGTACAAAATTATATTGATAATACCTTATTTATTATCTAAATCTTATTGTACAAAATTACATAATTATCTGAAATCGAATATTGTATTACTTTTCGCATATATATAGTTTTTATATAAAACACAAACATTTTGTATTTTTTAATATAATCAAATTCAATTGACTAGCTCACAAATATTAAATTATCCTAATAACATAATTTCAAATTTAATTGACTAGGTGTATTGTATGAGAAATATATATTTCTAATAAACAGTTAACTATTTTACTATCTGGATCAAATATACCAACCAAAGCATTTTAATTTTACTGACACGTATATTGTGTATATATATATTTAAACAAAACATTTTTTATAAATTATTTATCATTTTGTACACTAGATTACACACATAATTGTCTTAAAACAACATATTAGCTTTTGTTACTTTTGTGCAAAATAAAATGGATTTGATCATTTTAAATATAAGAAATTGCTAGAAAAGCATTTTCATCTCTATTTTGCAAAAATAAGTCCCACCAAAATTGATTTGTAAAAATACTCCTCAAATTTTTTAATTCCAATTTTACTCATGTTTTATCTTTTTTTTTTCTCAACGCGAAATTTTGTAAGTAACCTGAATTTTAATTGGAAAAAATGTCAAAAAATTTTAATTGGAAAAAATGAGTTAAAAGAAACCTGAATTTTTATAAGTAATATAAGTCGTGAATATTTTTTGAATTGCTACTTAAATATCAAATTTTTATTGACATAGTCATAGTCATTTTAGCCTTACCGTTAAATGACTTACTAATTTGTAGTTTGATTTACTAATTTGACTTACTAGAGATTCTATTTGATATAATCTTGATCATATATTTTGGCGCATACCAGATCAATATGAGACCAAAATTTTTCCATGGATTATTTGGAATATTTGGAAAGGGAGAAATGATCACTGTTTCTCAAATCGTGATTCTGACCCTCACCACATAATTTATTCAGGTGAAGCAGACTATAAAGAATGGTCTGCGGCTCAAAGTGAACTTAAGGCTATTAGAATTTCCTCAGAAGTTCATACTGCCCTTATAAAGTCTCCATTGACTTTCTCGTCCACAACTAATCAAAGTTTCACAGGCTACAAATGTTTTGTAGACGCTTCCTGGAAGAATACAAACTTTCAAATTGGTTTAGGTTTAGATTTAGTGAGATGAGAATGCATGGGGGCTTGAGGAGTCTTTTTGCCCTTCATTCAGAGATCGAAACAGTTCTATGGGTAATGGAATCTCTCCTGGCGCTTCATATCACGGAGGTGGAGATATCGACTAATTGTGAGATGGTTTTGCAGGTAATTAATCGTCCAGAGGAGTGGCCAGCTTTCCTACCCTACGAGGAAGAATTTTCTAGGCTAAATTCTTTGTTTCTCTATCTCTCTCTTTCTGTTATCCCAAGACAATTAAATCATAAAGCTGATGCTCTCGCTCGTCATGTAAGAGAGAATACTTATGATTTATTGTTGTAACTCTTTGCCCTTGTGGTTTGATTATATTACATCCCGTTGACAAAAAAAAATCATTCGCTTAGGTTTAGACATCCGATGAGTCTATTTAGAATTTATTTATTTTTATTCATTCAAGAGTTGTTATAATCATTCCTTTGGGTTTAGAAATTCTATCTGGGTTTAGTTTTTTAAAATTCAAATTAGTTTATTTGTAAGGTTTAATAAGATAATATATATATATATATACACTATTTATAAATTATCTTATTAAATCTTATAAAAGCTAATACACAATTTGGAGATGAAAAAATTGTGGAAAATATAACGAAAACAATAGTGAGGAAATTTTTGTTTTTTTCTCAATATTAAGAATGTTTTTTGAAAATATTGAAAATATCAAAGATAGTTTTAAAAATGTCAAACTTGAAAGGATATTTTTGTAATTACCCTTTTAAATATACCACTTATTTGTAAAATTTGGTGGGATAAGAAGAACCATGGAAATCTTGTTATGAAAGACATGCATACTTATTTTAGGACATCCACTAAGTATCGTGTACAAAAGAACATCAAATCATGTTTCTGAAACTATGGTGATATATATTCTGTTTATATTGGAATTTGATGACGCCCAAATCCATAATATTAGAATAATTCATATAGGTAGAATTATGAACAAAATAATTGAGAATTTTCATTCAGAATCTATACTCAATGTTAACTATGCAATCTCAAATATTTTGACATGCATATTTTGTTCCTTCTTGCTAATTCCACAATTCGAGCAATTTCTCTGTTCTTCTTCTATGTTCAAATCAAGCAAGCTGTAATAATTACCGATTATATTGACACACACGTTAGAAAATTATTTCGCTCTACAATAAAATAATTAAAAGAATTTTGTTTGTCTACAATAAACGGATAAGATCTAAAAGTCTATGATTTATGACCCCACATGAGATTTTGATATATTTTTTGTCTTGCAAATATTCATGGTCGCAAATGATGAATCGAATACATGAACTTGTTAAATTTGGACCTATTTAACTAAACAAATTGTTAGAATTACTTAACGTTGTATCTAGGAAGAATGTTAAACACTACCGATCCAATGGTCAAAATTATGTAACATCAATTCAGATTATAAATTCTCCAATATAATTTTCTATATTATAAAAGATCCACAATCTAAATTTCTGAACAAACACATTCATGAAAGTAAAATAACGTCATTTTAACGAAAGTGTTGATTTTAGTATTTGTCTTTCTCTTATCGACACAGAGAGAAAGAAGACAAATAGTACCACCGTGATTTAAGTTTGGGGAGGTGACCGGGAGGCTTTAGCTCTGGCTGCCGTCACCTCTCCTCCTTTGTGTCCTAGTTGTTGGCTTTTTCGTTTAGCTGTGTTCGGGCGGACGATTTTGTCGGGTCATCATCGAGGGTGTTTTGTACGAAATAATCTTCAGATCTACCGTTGGTTAGTGTTGTGGAGGTCGAGACTTCGCTAGTTAAGGTCGAATCTCCGTCACGTCCGTAATTATCGAGTCTCCTTGAATTCATGCTTTAAGATCTGAGTTTGTGTTGGTAAATCCTTGGCCCTAGTTTATGGTCCGATAAGATCTGTTTAGTCTAGTGCCCATCAAGTTAATTTTCTTGTGTTTAGCATCGTTTGCAACTAGATTAGTCTCTTTTGATTTAGGCTTTTTGAACTCCTGCTCCTTAGATTTATTGTCTATTTTCTTCAACGGGTTCCATTGGTGGTTGTGCTCGTCAGAGTTAATTTCTCCGTGTAGAGGATTGGTTCATTCTTTGTTCGTACGTTAAAAACTTGATCGAGGTATGGTCTTGTCATGAGTTCTATTGAGGTGTAAAAGTGTTCGGTTGTATTTCGACTTCACCATTTCCGGAAGTAGTTTGTTTTGTTACAACAATCGTTGCTGTCATTAGTTTGTCTTCGGTCTTGCCTTCAGATAGGTTTCTTTCCGTGGATTTGTGCATCTTGACATTCTGGCTTAGCAGCTCTTTTTTCAATTATGAGGTACTCTTATTCGCCATAGAAAGTTTCGCCATCAGTTTGGGCGTTGGTTAATTACTGATGGTTTCGATTTTCGGTCAGAGTAGTAGATTTCTCGAGTCCATTTCTTCAAGTATCCTAGTCTAGTCTTTTTGAAGGTTTAATAATTGACATCCTTCTATTAGGCTTAAATTTTTGGAAATATTTATATTTTCCGTCATCTTTAATTTTTCTATCAGCGTATTCCACCTATGTATTCTGCCTTGGTTTCAATAATAATAATTACTGAGAAAACAAACGAAAGTGTTGAAGTGAAACAGTACTTTCTAACTCAAACAATGAGTGTCATATATACGAATTATAACATTATACATAACTATAAACAATTAAATAAAATTTTCAAATTAATCAGAACTTTTTGGTATATACCGAATTCTGCTTTGACTTAAACAATATTGTTAATAGTTTTTTATTTATTTTTTAAACTCAATTTATCAGCATCATGCATTTTCATACACAAATTATAGTATTAAGCATGAATATACATTTACTAAAATCAATAGTAAACCTAAACCAGAAATACCCAAAAATTATCACCTTTTTCTTTTTGTGAAACAGTTAAAACAAAACCCATATAATAACTGCTAGATCATGTCTAACTAGATGATTATATAACTTTTGAAAAATTATTATTAAGATATGGAATTAGATTTATAAGAAAGTTCACACAACAATTTCTCTTTTTGCATCATCAAATGAATTACAACTTATAAGTTATAACATATGTAAAAAACATGTATGATTGTACTTAGTGCTGTAATTGGTGTATTAAACACAAAATTCTAACATATAGTTTGGATTTAAAATATTATTTTCCAGAAGTTAATAATATGTAACTTCGTTGATTATAATTGGACCCTTGATCTCTCTACTACATGAATTCATTTAATATAATTTGCACATTTCCCAATTAAATTCACAAGGAAAAAAAAATCTAAAATTATGACAAAACCATATACAACACCACAACAAACTAGGGGTGTTAGTATTATCCGTATCCGTAGGATATCCGTATCCGTATCCGAAAATTAATCCGAAAAACGGATATCCGGTCCAAACGGATACGGATACGGATAGTAATTTTATATATCCGACGGATACGGATACGGATACGGATACTACAAAAAGTTGGGCCGGATATACGGATATCCGGCCCATTAAGATTTTTTTTTTCAACGGCCCATTAAGATTTTTTTCAACTGCCCATTAAAACCCATCTTATCCCCTCCGGATATCCGTATCCGTATCCGTATCCGGGATATCCGTAATGTCGGATACGGATACGG
>OVAX01002861.1:8000-24968 GCA_900406405.1 Lepidium africanum | reverse complement strand
TCCCTCTCCCTCTCCCTCTCCCTCTCTCTCTCTCTCTCTCTCTCTCTCTCTCTCTCTCTCTCTCTCCATCCCGTTATTGCCGTCAAATTTTGAAAAACTTACTCAGCTATTGTGATTCCAGAGAGGAAGGACAAAATCGAAGACAGTAATAGATCACTCATCCAAGAGTTCCAGTCACAATTGGTACAGCAACTTGAGCTCTTGAACAACAGTGTTGCAGGCTCAGTGAGCCAGCAGGAAAAACAATTGCAAGACATGGAAAAAGTTATGGCTTCTTTCGTATCTGCAAAGACAGAGGTAAGAACATTATTCTTGTTAATTTTCTTAATACAGTAATGCCTATATTCAATTATTTGTTACACATTGTTCCATCATCTTCTCTGCAGGCTACTGAAACACTACGGGGAAGTTTAGCACAGTTGAAGAAAAAGTACAAGTCAGGTATCAAGTCTTTAGACGAGATAGCTGAAAATTTGGATAAAGACAGCCAATCAACTTTGAATGACTTGAACTCGGAAGTGACAAAACATTCTTGTGCACTAGAGGATGTAAGAAGAGAATCATGTCGTCAATTTCTTAAGCACTGATATTCTTATAATGGACTTTGACCCTATGAAATGAAACAGATCTGTGAAGGATTCACATCAGAAGCTTATGCTCTACTTGAAGGGCTGCAAGGTAGCCTTCACAATCAAGAGGAGAAGCTATCTGCATTCACACAGCAACAGCGCGACTTGCATTCCCGGTCAATGGAGTCAGCTAAGTCTGTATCCACAGTGATGTTAGACTTCTTTAATACTCTAGACACGCATGCCACTAAGCTAACAAAGCTAGCAGAAGAAGCCCAAACCGTCAGCGAGCAGAAACTATCTGCATTCACCAAAAAATTCGAGGTGGGCTTTTTGCTACTCATCGTCAGTAACATTTTGGCTTCATTTTGCTAGATTAAAACAATCCGTTTTTTGGTTTGTTGGTTCATTTCAGGAATCCATTGCAATTGAAGAAAAACAAATGCTTGAAAAAGTGGCGGAACTATTAGCAAGTTCAAACGCTAGGAAGAAAGAATTGGTTCATATAGCTGTGCAGGATATTCGCGAAGGATCATCTACGCAAACCGGTGCATTGCAGCAAGAAATGTCTGCAATGCAAGATTCAGCTTCGTCCGTTAAAGTCCAATGGAACTCTCACATGTCCCAAGCAGAATCTCATAATCTCGATAACATTTCTGCAGTTGAGGTTGCAAAGAAAGATATGCAGAACATTCTTGTAAAATGGTAATCATTTCTATCTAATTAGGACCAGAAAAACAACAAATTCATCTACTTTGTTATATATATTGATGTACTAATCCTTCAAGCCGCCATGACTTCGATCTCCCTCAGCCTTGAACATTCAAAAACCGGAACCCAACAATGGAAGACTGCTCAAAAATCATTGGTCGATCTGGAGAGAAAGAATGTTGCAACCACAGATTCTATTATCCGGTAAAGCACTTTACTATACTTTCTTGCAAGTTTTGTTTATTACAACATTCAATCAAACTAATCTTCTATATGTTTATAATAAAACCAGAGTGGCCAAAGAAAACAGTGAGAAACTACGAACACAGTTTTCTTCAGCAGTCTCAACTACTTTAAGTGATGCTGATTCTACAAACAACAACATCATCTCATCCATTGAACGTAAGTTAATCATAATTTGTTTTTTTTTTTTTTTTTCATTTATCCATATACAATCAATCAATCTGACTATCAATTTGGTTTTGCAGACTCGTTACAACTCGATAAAGACGCATCCGCAGATGTTAATTCAACAATCAATCCTTGTTGTGAAAATTTGAAAGAGCTAAGAACTCACCATGACGACAGAGTTATCGACATCAAACAAAAGACAGGAACATGTCTTGGCGACGAGTATAAGGTAACATGATTATGAATCATTTTAATTTGGACAAAACAATTTTATTAAAAATTATAAATGTACTGAAAATATTGAAAACAAAACAGGTGGATGAAGCAACAAGTTCAACGCCAAGGAAGAGAGAGTACAATATTCCAACGGTTGGATCGATAGAAGAACTTAAAACGCCGTCGTTTGAGGAATTGTTAAAAGCGTTTTACGATTCAAAGTCGCCAAAACAAATGTTGCAGCAATCTAATGGAGAAGCTAAACACTTTAGTAACGGTCGACCTCCGTTAACGGCCATCAACTAAACGGAAGCTATGTTTTGTGCTCGAGTTCCGTGAGATTTGTAGGAACACGGAAACAGTATTTGTATAGTGTTCAAATTTCTCCGTTTATTTTATTTTTTAAAAACTTATTTCTCTCCTAGTTATTGTTTTACGTTCTTCTGATAGAGATCGTTTGCCCCAAAAAAGATAGTATAAAGGATCAAATTTCTAAATTTGATTGTTTTTAAGATTCGATCAAATTGTTATTTCGTTTTGATTATTTTTCGAGGATAATATGGGCCTTTTATAAGCTAATTAATGCAATGGTTATAATCATAATCAGAAGGAGACAGGAAACAAGTATGAAATACTATTATAACTTATTTGCAGTTTATTACTCATCATTGGAATAGTGACCTTTTAAAATTCAAATATACAAGTCGAAAGTTAAAAGAGATGCTGCTAGGCTTAGCTTCAAGTGCTTCTTGAGCCTACTTCCACATGGGCGTGGTTGTGAATTCGTACGATGGTTTGGGATTTTGAGGACATAGTCTTGTTAGTGGGGTTTAGAGAGATGGATTTTGGATATCTTATAATCTTTTATTAGGTTTTATTCTCCTATACAGAATTCAGTTTTCGGTGTTTCTCCTTTATGGTATGGAGTTGGAGTCTAGACTCTCCGGTATGGAGTTGTTTGTTAAAATCTCGATGATTCAAAGAGTTATTTCCTTAGTTTAACTACTTTTTGTGGTGACAGAATTAGGATTAGTTTTTGATTTTTCTTGGATTCGATACTGCTTATCCAACACATATCCAAGATCTTCAGTATGTCCGAGTTTCCTCTAGCTGGATTTGTTGATTATATGTGTTATTTTAATTTTGGTTAGAATATGTATTTTTGTATTCTCCTTATGTTGTTGTAAAATCGAAGTCTTATATTAAAGAAAAAATTACTTAAATAGAGCAAATTTATAGCTAAATTACTATAATAGTTCTTGTTTTCGAAAAAAAAAAGGAAGAGGGCAATTGCCATTGCACCCTTTTGAGGCTTAGAAAATAAAAAGTCTTATTTCTTCTTCCTCGCCGCTGTTCATCTTCTTCTTCATTTTTCATTTCTTCTTCTCTTGTTTCGTCGTCCTATTCGTTTTCCACTCACCATTACGAACCCTTCAAACGTAGATTTGCCCTATTGTCGAAGGTAAGTAAGTTCTTCTTCTCTCTCATTTCGTCTCTCGTTTCGTCTTCCTCTCAATTTAATCCTCTAGATCGTTTTCTGGGTTTGAGTTTCGTTCTTCTTCTCTCAATTTCTCTCGATTACGAGTGCATTAGGTTTCAAAATGATTTCAAAATGGGTTTTATGTCTTCAGCAAATTTTTTGTGTGTTTGTGGGTTATGTCGTAGTATGGTAGAGATTGTCCCGAATCTCAGTTTACTTTGGCATAGTTCAAGCAAGATTGGTTAGGGTTTCAATGATAGAGGTCGTCATGAGTTTTTGTTAGTGTAGTAGAATTCGTTTTAAGCGTGGTAGAGTTAGTCTCGTAATTTAGGTTTGAATGGTAGAGTCTAGTAAGGGTTTGGTAGAGTTAGGTTATTGTTTGGTAAAGTTAGGTTATAGTTTGGAAGAGTTTGTCACGAGTTTTTGTTAGTGTAGTACAATTCGTTTTAAGTGTGGTAGAGTTAGTCTCGTAATTTAGGTTTAAATGGTAGAGTTTGATAAGGCTTTAGTAGAGTTATGTTCTAGTTTGGAAGAGTTTGTCACGTGTTTTTGTTAGTATTGTAGAGTTTCTTTTAAGTGTGGTATCGTTAGTCTCATAATTTAGGTTTGAATGGTAGAGATTGGTAAGGGTTTGGTAGAGTTAGGTTATAGTTTGGTAAAGTTAGGTTCTAGTTTAGAAAAGTTCGTCACGAGTTTTATTATTCTAGTAGAGTTCATTTTAAGTGTGGTAGAGTTAGTCTCGTAATTTAGTCTCGTAAGGGTTTGATAGAGGTAGGTTATTGTTTGGTAAAGCTAGGTTCTAGTTTGAAAGAGTTTGTATTCGTGTACATGTTTGATAAAGTTAGGTTTTGACTATTTTCATGTTTCTACTTTACAGGCATGGCTGCGGCCAAGGACTACCCGCAAAGGTTTTTTTCAGTTGGCATGCACACAAGGAATTTTTTCCACGTTAAACTTCTTGCAAGAACGCGTTTTCTTAGCCAAATTGACCAAATGAGAAGATGATGATCTTAAAACCACAACCTGGTGTTCTTCTATGTCTTGCACATTGTACTGCCTAGCTTCCTCAACCCTAGTATGTAATTTAACAAACAAAATAAACTTGACTATATAAGTATGAACTCTATTAAGTAAGTATGAATTCTACTAAGTAAGTATGTGATATGTATGCTTTTTAGCATATTTTAGGAATCTTATTAAGCACGTTTTACATACATTTCATAGCATTTGCATCTGTATTTAGAGTCTTAATAGCTTCATTCGTACACTTTGCATTTGCATTGCATGCATGTTGTATGGAAGGAGCTTTCAGGTATTTGGAGAGCACAATTGGAGCATTCTGAATGATGTGGAGACTCTGAAACTGATGATCGGCTTGGACACAGTTAAGAACACAAACAGACAACAGGTCGAGTTCGCTGCCACCACTCCACTCCACCTGAGTCCACCACTCCACTCCACTTGAGTCCACCACTCCACTCCACCTGATTCCACCACTCCACACTGGTCCAAGGGACGGCAACTCGGATTGCATGTCAACAGGACTCGAATTGCATGTCAACGAGACTCGGATTGGAAACCAACAGCAACTTTGCATGTCAACAGCGACTCGGATTACATGTCAAGGAGACTCGGACAGAGCATTTGTTTCAGGTAACTGGGTCACGACAAGCCTCATGTCATGACCGGCCCAACACGGCATAATGGACCGGATCGTAACATGAAGTCACTGTACTTGATGGGCTGAGTCAACTGCACCTTTGACGGCCCAATTACTCGACTCGACCCACGAAGTCGGGTCAACTATCCTACTTAGTTTTTTCATTTCTGTTTTTTTAGGTTTAACGGGGGATAAGTATAAATACCCATTTCATGTCACAAAGACAGGAATCTATGTTTTTACCGCTACTGCAAGCTTTTCGTTGTCGTAATTCCAGAACAAGAATTCTACTTTCGTTTTATGATCTTTTAATTCAATTTTACTTTGGTTTCATTTTAAGTTCATTTTCTAAATATTCTGATCATGCCGTCCACTTTGATTGTTGTTTTGATTGTTTCATCCATGGTTTCTGAGTACTTAACTTAGGGTTCCTGACGGAACGGACTAGACCAGCATGGATATTAAAGTTTTCCAAAATCGCTTAAGAGTGGAATAGTATAGATCTCTTTTGTTTCAGTGTTATTAATGCTTGTTCTTTTCTGATCAACTGAAACATATTTTAGACTTTTGGCTCCCGATAGGTGTGTTGAATTGTCTGATCCAACCATCTCAGAAATTTACATTCTTAGCTTAAGAGATTAAATGTCTAAGGCGTTTATTAGGCTCGATTTAGTTGTTGCTTCACGCTAGTTAGGTTGTTAAACGCTTATGATGATAAGGTCGGTTGATAGCTTTTCTAAGATTGTTTGCCACGAGAGTGGATTCAATAGTTAAAAATTAATTTCCCTTAGAGATCAATTATGTTTGAGTTTTGTTAAGTGATTTAGTGACTTTAAATGAGACGTTGGTCCATGATCTCCACCTCTTAAGAAACCCTTTTTCTCATCCATTGCTTAGTTGTTTTCACTGCACTTGATTTCTATTTTCGTTGCACTTGATTTCTATTTTCACTGCACTTTGTTTCCACTCTTCTGTTACTTTTGAATTTCTCAATTAAGTTCATCTTTTGCTTATTTAATTGTGATTTTGTTTCCCGTTGTTTCATCATTTAGGTTAATTAATAACAAACCATTGATTCGATTTTGCTTGAATTAGAGTAGTCTATCATATTATGATCGCTAGTTACACTTCCACTTGGATTGACACATATTATACTATACCGACATCTTAGTGTAATAGGATTTGAGAACTAGGTGAAAATCTTGTTATCAAATTGGCATCGTTGCTAACTATGTTTCCGTTTACTACATTTAGAATTTTAGACTTTCTGAGATCAAGTTTTTTTTCTGTTTCTCTTTAACTGTGGTTTGCCTTTGTCTGTTTCAGGTGTATTTATGACTTTTATACTCCACTTGACTTACACAGTCGAGTCCCAAGCCGAGTCGCACTCTCCAGTTGTATGCAGATATGTTCTCAAGGCAGCCAAAATCTACTACCTCCTCTTGACAACATAGATAGACTCACACGTGAGTTGAGAGAGGAGACTGAACAACAAGACAGATTTGAAAAAATAATTTCCCAATACGGATCAACTTCAAAGTCACCACTACAGCCACATGTGATGCTCCATGACCAAGTGTTGCCTATTTAGAGGCCCAGACCAATCGGAGCTGGTGATGCACCCAGCAATCACACTCAACTACATGGGATTGTTCCTTCAGCTNACATGAGATTGTTCCTTCAGCTATTCCGAATAACAACTTTGAGATCAAGACTAGTCTCATCTCCATGATACAAAACCGCAAGTTTCATGGATTGCCTATGGAGGATCCTCTTGATCATCTGGATGAATTTGAAAGGCTCTGCCGCCTGACTAAGCTCAATAGAGTCAATGAGGATGCACTTAAGCTGAGGTTGTTTCCGTTCTCTCTCGGAGACAAAGCGCATATGTGGGAAAAACATCTACCTCAGGGCTCGATCACCTCATGGGCCGACCGCAAATCTGCATTTCTTGCCAATTTTGTTTTCAAACTCTAGGACTACAAAGCTCCGTAATAAGATTTCTAACTTCATGCAGAAGAATTCTGAATCATTTTCTGAAGCGTGGGAGCGGTACTAAACATACCAAACTCAGTGTCCTTATCATGGCTTCCACACTGAATCACTGCTAAGAAATCTCGACCGCGGTGTTCATCAAAAAATCTGCATGTTATTAGATACCGTCAACAACAGTAATTTCCTGAATAAGGATGTTGACGAGGGCTGGGAATTAGTTGAGAACTTCACCAAAGCAGATAGAAAATATGGTGAAGACTTTGACAGAAGTATGCGAGGTGTCGCTGATTTAGATCCAATTAGCATGAAGAAGATCAAGTCTCTGAATGACAAGTTGGATAAGTTGCTCAGGTACACTAGAAACAGGTGCATTCAGTGTGTGAAGACGAACAGGTTCAAGTTGAGAAGAATGATCAAGTTACAGAGGTCAGCTTCATTGAGAATCAAGAAGGAGGTTCCAAACAATACAGCACATACAAGCAGAACCCCAACCTCTCCTATAGGAACACCAACGTTGCTAACCCCCAAGATCAAGTCTACCCACCTAAACCCTAAACTATTCAGACAACAGCTTATATACTGAAACAACAATACCACCAGAGCTTTCAGTTCGCTCTAACCGTACCACCAAGGTATGCAGCATAAGCTCAGCTACCAACTAAACAAGCTCCAGAGGTTATGGACATCCTACAACAGCTCCTTAAGGGTCAGACTACGACTGCTACTGAGTTGACAAAGAAATTTGCTGAGGTTCACACCAAGATAGATGCTTCTCACAATGATCTCAATTACAAGTTTGAGACATTAAATGCAAGACTTAAGTACCTTAAGAGTCAACAAGCATCCTCCTCTAAGAAGAATTTTGGGCAACTACCAGGAAAGGTCATTCAAAATTTCAAGGAATACACTGCCCAATCTATTACCTTGGGGAATGGAAAAGAGCTTTCTCAATGTGCTGGAAAGGATACATACACTGAGGACAGTGTGGTTCAAGAAGGGGAGGATAATCAGATAAAAAATCAGGCCAAAAAATCAACTCTAGAGACCCCACTCGAGCAAGAGACTTGACTTGAAGGTAGTTGCGTACCACCTTCTGTGAAAAAAGTTACACCTGATGCCTAGCTCGACATACTAAGTCGAGTCAAACCCAAAACTTCAACCTCTGATGCTCAAAAATCGTCAGGACCTAAAGAAAATAGTAAGGCTGCAGCTCCACCCTCATACAAGCCTCAATTACCTTTCCATGGACAATTCAAGAAGGAACTTACTGAGAAATACAAGGGTTTCTTTGACAAGCAGATGAAGGAGATTGAGGTGAAGATTCCTATCTTTGATGCATTTACAGTTATACCTCCTTATCAGAAACTCCTGAAGGAAGCTATTAAGAAGAGAACTATGGAAGTAGGGAGTATGGGAGTAGAGACATATGAGTACAGTGCCATCACACAGAGGAGGGTAGTACAAGAGAAGTTAGAGGACCCTGGGACATTCATTTTACCATGCGCATTAAGCACTTAACCTTCAAAAAATGTCTTTGCGATCTTGGAGCTTCAATCAGCCTAATGCCACTCTCTTTTACTAAAAGACTGGGTTTCAACAACTACAAACCTTGTAAGCTCTCTTTGATTCTAGCTGATAGGTCCACTCGATTGCCATATGGTTTGCTCGAGGATCTGCCAATTAAGATTGACAACGTGGAAGTTCCCACAGACTTTGTGGTGCTGGATATGGATGAAGAATCACAAGATCCACTACTCCTTGGTAGACCGTTTTTAGCCTCAGCTGGTGCAGTAATTGATGTGTGGAATGGAACAATCGAGTTTAACATTGGGAAAGACCTCAAAATGAAGTTTGATATTAATAAGGCAAAAAAGATGTCAACTATTGAATGACAAAGCTTCTCAATTGAGGGATTGGACTAGATGGACAACCAACCTCTGAAGCTCCCTCAGGTTGTATTGTTTAAGAGTGGCAAAGCTAGTGACTACTGTATGAAAGCCCCCATGTATGAGGAGGTTGTTGATGGGAGAAGCCTTGAATCTCTGTTTACTTGCAATGAGACTACACAACCACTTCCTAAGGAGATATGCAAGCTACCCAAATTAGACCTTGGACCTGATATAATTCTACAACCCAATGAATTTGTAGATGGAGTAATTGAGTACATGGTGAAGAGTAGCAAGCGTCCCAAACTATTTGCTAATGTCAAGCAACATCTCTTTCCAACAAAGCTCAAATCAGATTGGTCAGGACCTTTCAGCGTCAAAGAGGTTATGCCTTTTGGAGCCATCACTTTGGCTAACAAGGACAGAGACGATCTTCTAATGAATGGGCAGAAAGTCAAGTTGTACATGGTTGATGGAACCACTTGAGAGGGGACTTCAACTCCTCTCTCTGAACCACCCCAAGTCTAATGGGGATGAGAAGTCAAGCTTAGTGAGTATAACCAAGCTCACTTGGGAGGAAGTTCCATGGTATCCTTGTTAATATTTATTTTCAGTTTTTAGCTATTTTCATTTCTTTCTTTCGTTTTGTTTTTTCATTTCAGGAATCTGGAGATCTGGATTTCAACCCGACCTCACCTGACCATTCGAGTCGAATCCAGTGCACAGCCGCCGCCAACCCAACATCACCTGAGCGTCCGAGTCGAATCCAATGCACAGCTGCTACCAACCCGACCTCACCTGAGTGTCCGAGTCGGATCTAGTGCACATTCGCTGCCAACCTGACATCACCTAAACGTCCAAGTCGAGTCTGACTCCATTAGCCACCACCATTCTTGACTCGAACCTTGAATTCAAGTGTAAAGCCACAGTCTTCAACTTCAACTTCTTGCTGGAATAACAGCAAGAGCCACAGCCCCACGATAACATCATGGATGTGGATCCAGCGGACTGGTCTCATTTCCCGTGAGGTAACAAACTCTGACTCTCATTATATATATCTCTATATTGTTTATTTTGCTTTGTTGGTCCAGGATTTTCTTTTGGGCTTCTACTACATAAGGGACTGTGTAGCTTAAGTTTGGGGGAGAGTTTTAGAGGATATTAACATGTTTTCTGTGTTTCTTAGTTTTGATTTCCATTCAGTTCATGCATTGCATCTAAGGCAAAAAAGCGAAAAACTTTTTCAAAATTCATAAAAAGAGTGTCATGTCCTTGTGCATCCATGTAAGATTGTGTCTACCTGCATTTGTATTTAAGAATAAATCTTGCTGATGATAGGCACTCTCGTTAGGTTGTTGGCTAGTAACCATAGTGAACTTTTCAGACTGCGATTCTCCTCTTTCGAAAGCTGATGAGTAGATCGTTCGCCTAGGAAACATGTGTGCGTGTTGTGACTCAAAAGGACCTGATTTGTTTCCTTCTAATTAAACTTAAACCGCCGAATTAGGGCCTTGAGATGCATTGAATGCTTTCCTCCCTTGAGCTTAACTTAGCAGGAACTAAAGGTGACTTCTTACAAACGTAGCTCATTCAATGACGCCTAAGGTGAACGGGGAATGTACGTAAACCCGTACATTTTCGTGTTTCACTGAGAAAGCTGAAAGCAGGACATGAAGCATCCTTCCAACGTTTGCGGATCTCCAAAAGGGACGTGAAGCAGACCTCTGATTTGTCGAGTTAAGGATCCTAAAAACCATGAGCCTGTGCTAATCTGAACCAAAACAAGAAAATTTTATTGTGCTTAAATCGAATAAATCAAGTTAAGTTCAAGGAAGTTTAATCATGTGTTCATTGATCGATAGTCCCTCTTAAGGTATTCACCTATAGAAATAAGTATTTAGATTTGTGTTCTTAGAGTCCAACTTAGGTACTAGGGATCTTAGGATTGGATGCTAAGATTGGATGTGAGTATAATGTGGTTTTTCAAAGGTACATGGGTTCACTTGTGAATTACAATTTTAGGTTTGATGAGTTGTTGTTTGAGGTAAGACATTCCCTTTGTCTGCAACCTCTCTTCCTTCTTAGCTCTATGTGTTTGCTTGAGGTTGAACTTCGATTTGGTTTTAAGCCAAAGACGATGGGTCCACCATGTCGTCAAGGTCGTAGGTTCCGGTCACGAGAAGCTTAGCCATAGAAGTTCATGGTCTCTCCAGATATGATGGTATTGAGTCTTCGATTCTTCGGTCGTTGGTGAGATTACTGCTGGTTTTCACTGTCCGATCTTTGAAGATCTTCATAGCAAGCTGGATGAGTTGAGTTTCTTGCTCTTCATGTCATGGTAGTGCCTCTCTTGTTATGTGATTTTCAGATCTGAGTTATACCTTTCTCTTTTTGTTTTGAGTTGAACTTTGGTTAGTATTAAGTCTCTTCTCTTTTATTAGTACACATGTTTAGGATTAGATGGAGCTTTAGATTTGGGATATTCGTTTCCCCTAGTGCAATGGCTTAGTAATCTATCTTTTAGTCCAAGTGGTTTGTTCATTATGCAGTCATTGATTTATCTTCGGTTTTCGAGTGAGTTCTTGGTAGCGAGCTCATCCGAGATATCTTGACATAGGCATCAATAAAGAACGAGAATCACCATTTATGGCAAAAGCTAGATTTTTCTCTTCGAGTTATCACTTATAGGTTTGAAGCCCATCTTCGAAGAATATTGTGCGAGAAACTCCTTTTGTGGTTGGTTTATCACTCGATCGCCAAAATCTCTTCCTCTTCTGTTGTTGTAGGTTTGAGAGGGGTCTTTATTCTTTTTATGGTTTATTTGTAATTTTGCATTTTTGGAACATTATCAATCTAATACCACCAGTGAATTAAAAAAAAGATACAATAGAAGGTGAATAAGCTTTTTTCTCTTTTTTGTTTGGGATTTCCTTTTAACGATTCAAATTCTTTTTATTAATTTTGTTTTCATTTAAATTTTTTTTTCGTTTTTCTAATTGTCTTTGCTCATGATTTATGTGGGTTTGTGGCTTTGTGGCTTTGTTTCTATATAAATAAAAATATGTGGGTTTTAATACACAAAATTTGGCCTATTAAATCTATAGGCTTTAATAAACAAAATTTGGCCTAATTAATGAAACCAATAATTAATCTTATTTAGAAATGTGGCCTATTAAATTATCAAAATTAGATGGCTTTATGCAATTGCCTTTTTTTCTCCATGGTAAGCACGGCTTTGCTTGTGATGCTTGCTTAAACTACCAATTAATTTCAACAAATGCAAGTAGTTGTCACTATAAACATTTGAGTGGTTGAAATTTACACCAAAACTACTTAAACTAACAAAGTTACCAACTTAAACCAAACAAGAATCACACAAGCAAGAACTAGCATCTAATGGGAACTATGCAAAAGTAGAACAATAAAGAGGCAAGCATATCAATTAAAAGCAATGGTTTTTAGGTAAGGAAACTGATCAAGGGGAAAGACAATTAGCTAATTGATCAGCATAGGACATGATACACAAATTAAGATCAACACACTCTATTGCATTGATCCCTTTACCATCAAACTAAACTCTTATTGCCAATTAAATTATCGATAAGCTTTATTAAACAAGTTCAATCAGTCCAGTAATCACCTTAACTTCATTTTTCAGTGGCTAGGATGAATGGCTCATAAAATATCTATCAGAAATTTTATGAAACATCTTCCAGGCAATAAAACTTCTAGCTTCTAGATTCAAGTGATCAAGTTAAATCTAGCTTTAAGAACAACTTAAATGAAGGAATCTAACGACCTAAACATCAAAAGCCAATCATTTAACCCTAAGATCTATCAAAACCTTCAACCCATCAAACGACTACTCACATAAAGCAAACATAAAACTTAAAAAGAAATAAAAAAAGATAAACATATGAAAGAGATAAGAGAAATGATAAAGAGATTTCAACAAATAGAAACGAATAATCCAAAGATGATCATCCAAATAGCTATCTAGTATTTTCCCACAAACTCTCTCTAAAAACTGCTTAAAAAATAGGATAAGTGGTAAAAATTAGGATAAAAGTCTTTAAAAATAAAACTGGGTTGGATCCAACTAAAAATGTGCAAATGTTGATGGCATCGACCTCTTCGCGTTGACTATATGCCCAATGCCAATGTTTCCAGAAAGTTTGGTGTAGGTTTTGCTCGATGTCGACCTCCCTACACTGACCATATGCCCAACGCCACGGCTTCCAGAAAGTTTCTCACTTCTTTCCACTCTTATTGACCCCCTTGAGTCGATCTTGAGGTTGACTTGAGCCTTCTGAATGTCTTCTTCTTGTGTAAACTTATCATTTCTTCAAATGACCCATATGCTTGCTTGTGAACTTCATTCCCACATCTCCAATACTCCATAGAGATCTCCAAATCACCTAAAAGGATTAAAAAAAATGGAGAATATGCGACTCAATCTATTAAGGACTCTAAAATGTAAAAGATGCAGAATATTATACTAAAATGTGAATGCATGAATTCTAAGTGATGAAAATGATGCAAAATGTACATGAAAACCAAACTAATATTCACATATATCATGCTGATTCAGGAACTATGATATTTGAGGTGGATAGAGCTTCGTACATACAAGACCATCTTTGTAGTCGGGTAAGTGGGGCAATGGCCTATGGCCTAAAGACCACCATTTTTAGGGGCCTTTTTATTTTATTTTTATCAAGTAAACTACTATTTTTGAAGGCCCATAAATAGATCAATATTTTTAATGGGTTTTTTTTGGGCCAATAATATAAAATTTACAAAGACAAAACAAATGTTTTTGCTCTCCTTTTCTTTTAAGTCACGAGAATTTTTCCTCTCACTTTTTCATCCTTTTCTCATATCTTTCTTAGATTTATCGACTCTCAAGTCTTAACAATCATTCTTTTTATTTTTGGCAATTGATTTAGTAAATTACTAGGTAATTTCTAATTAATTGATCATTCTTTCCTATTTAGCAAGTTTTGTTTCTAAGTGTCTGTGGATACAATGTTGGTGAGTTGTTGTAGCTTAAGTCTTTAATTCTTTTGTCTATGTTTCACAAAATTTTTGTCAAGAACCTTAGAAGTTTATGCAAAGAATTTTCGATATGGTATCAGAGCCCACGATTCTGTTTTAACATACACACTACTAAAAATCTGTTGTAGGTTTGGCCCAAAACGCATGTCATGCTGATGCATATGTTGTGGTCTTTTGAGATGTTCGGTTATACCACCTATCATTTCGACGAGGCGTGTTGGAATGTAATTGTCCCACATCAGAAGTTGGGACCATTCTAATTTAATATATATATATATATATATAAGTTAGGGGTCAATCCACTCATTATTAATTGGTTTTGAGTTAGAATCTCATATTCTAATAATTTCAGGTGATATTATTTTTGTTTTTTCAATTATGGTGTATGGGTTTGAGAAAATGAGAAAAAAAAATTTAGAACCAGAAATTTTAGATAACTTTATTAAAAGAAAAAAAAACATATGGTGTAATTTTAATGGGAATCCTAGTTCTCACTCAAATGAAAGATTAAAGGATTGATTGAATGAGCCTTTCCCATGTCAAATCCTTCTAATATTGGAAGTTTGAGTACTGAGAAAAACGTTTCATTTGATTACTGTTATGTGTACTTAATTGATACTTTTTTGACTATTATTCTATTTCAAGTAATTCGAACTAGTTGTAGTGCAATTTATAAGACAGGAGCTGAAAAAAATGACTGAAATGCACATACAATTTATATTTTGGCCAGGGCTTTTGAATTTTTTTTTTTTTTCGTCGGCTTTTGAAATTGTTAAGACGAACTGTTTACATACTTGAAGGAGTTTTCGCTTCGAAGCCACGAAACCTTTTAAAGACATATAATATGCTCATTTTAAATATGTTCTCAAACCACGACTCATTTAATATTATTCTGGGTTATTATTCAAAATATGTATATGTATATATGGTCAGCATGCAGCATGCAGCATGCAGCATGAAGTATCCCATTGTTCTTTTATTTTATGTAGGTCAAATATTAAATTTTAAAGCATTTTATGACAATATATGACGTTTCTATATCGTAGAAAAGCACATACAATTTATTGGAATAAATTGATAAAGTATATCAATATTTGGTGAATTAAGAAGAAAATTACTTAGGCATGGTAACTTCGGAAGTTAATTAGGAAAATCCTGTTTGAAAGTTATATAAGTCAAATTTTCAGGAATTAATTCATTATTTTATGAGCCTACATTATTAATGATGGAGTTAAGACATATGTTTACGTATATGATGGATAAATATATTCAATAAAATTTAATAATATATGTTGTGAAGTTGTAATCGATCACTTAATTAACAAACAAACAAAATAAGCAAGAGGAGTTTTGTTGTAATCACTTTTAAATTAATATTAAGTTGGGAAAGAAAAAAGAAAAGGAGAGAATCATGGTACACATCAAAAGGAAAGGTGGCCACATCAAAATAAAGAGTGAAGTTACACATTAGACAAAGGAGATCTTTCTCACTGTCTAGTCCTAAAGACAATAGCCTACACATACTTGCATGCATGCAATTTCAGAATCCAAGACACCCAATTTTACAACTCATAATAAAAAGAGATAACTTTATGGAAAATTAAGTAAAAGAAAAGTAGCCATTAGTTCTACTGCGGAGATAGAGACATATGAAAGAAGAAAGAGAGAGAGAGTTTGTAGTTATTCAACGAATTGTATCCAACGGCTATTACTAAACCCTAAAGTACACGTGTAATCTTCTTAGCCTTTGACACATCATACAGTGATGATACATGAATGAAACACCTGCAGAATCTCTTTTGTATTTGTTGTCTTTTCTTCAAAGTTTGGTACTGTCTTGTTTGGAGTTGATGGATGATGAGACTGGGAAGAGTTCAAGAGTTTTCAGTGGTATCTTTGGACTGTTCATCATCATCATGTTGCAACATGGAATGTGTGATGATGATGTTGATGATGATGAGGGATATAATGGTCGTGGGCCCATATCCATCATCATCATCCAATCTCTACCGTACGATGAGTTTGGACCCGTGATTGGTTTTTGCATAAACATCTCATCACCTCCACTTTTGGTACAATAATATTCATTCACCATTTTGCTTTGGGCTTCTCCTCCTACTCCCTATATTTTCCAAAAGAAGCATCTAACAATGATCAACATACACATTATCTAAAAACAAACAACATAAAACTGTATCAAACATACATAAAGAATTAACATTTATTGCATCCAATATGAGATAGTGTTGTTAGAGATATTATACATACCTGATGAGGAAGAGCCATGGAAGAAGGATGGGAGCAGCAAGCAAAGGACAAATGATCATAGGGACGATGATGAGAATAATTGTAAGGATTGTGATGGTGATCAATGATATTGTTATGATTAAGTGGTTGAGACATGATGGATGAAATTGGTTTAGGTTTAATTTGTTGAAGTTGGAGTTGGAGTTGATGTTGTTGTTGGTGAAGTTGCTTAGCTAGCTTCTTCCTCAGCTTCTGTCTATCTCTGGCCTTATGGTTCTGGAACCAATAAAAGACGTTTTTGCCCTCAATTCGTCCATAGAAGGCTAAGTGAGCTGTGATCTGCTGTATTTGCACCGCATTTGGAGTCCGTATACCACTCCGGTACATCTCTTCCAAGATCATCAGTTGTTCCGGCGTCGGACACCACCTCGTTGAAGCCACCGGACTCATTCTTTCTTCAGACAAACTTTGATCGATGTTCTTAACTTGTTTGTATTGTTGTCTTTATGCTCAAATTTCCCACGTCCACTCAAGGTTACATATACAAAGATAGAAGAAGGTTATTTATAGTGGAGACTGTTTGTATATAATATGGTTAGAGAGAAAATGGTAAAGTTATAAGTGCATTGGAAAGGGACACAAGAGAAGGAAGGGTTAGACAGAAAATAAACATAAAGAAAGAACATTGTACTATTTTAGTTTTTTTATATTGTTTTTTTTTTTTTTTTTTTTTAA
>OVAX01002860.1:0-24981 GCA_900406405.1 Lepidium africanum | reverse complement strand
CGTTTTATATTTTCATGTATTTATAAAATTCAAAATTAATTATACATAAATTGCTTACAATGTTAGCTTAATTTTAAAATTTTTAATAAATTTAAATACATTACGTAATTAGTTGCAATTTAAATAATAAGCATGATTAAAATGAACCAATAAAAAGAGAATACTAGGATCCATTATCTGGCACAATCTCGACCCTAGGATCAATACTATCAGATGANGCACAATCTCGACCCTAGGATCAATACTATCAGATGAACTGGATTCTCAATCTCAACCCTAGGATGAAAGACTCAGATTACCTATACTTCTAAATCTCAACCATAGGATCATAAATCTGTATTATTTACATCTTCCCAACGTTTCCTTTTCACATCTTCTTCGGCGTCGCTCAAAGGTTAGGACTACATTCGCCGTTTCTTATTCTTCTCTCAACCGGTTTTGTATTAATCTATGTCGGATTGCTAAATGTTAGGGCTTTCCTCGCCATTTCTTCTTCTCCCAACAGTATAAATTTGTGACTGATGGCTTTATGTTTGGGTTTATTTCATCCTTTTTGTTCTCGTCGTAAACATATGGTTTTACATTGATCTCATTGCTAAACCGTATGTTTTCTTCCTTTTTGTTATTTAACTTCATAACATGGTTTGTAGGAACACAAACAAGGAAGGAGACAGACAATCCTATTCGAACAATTGGTTTGTAAATCGTTCTTTCCAATTGAAACAAGTATCTTTGATCTCATTGCTAAAACGAAATATTTAACTTATAACTTATGGTTTATAGGAACACACACAAGGAAACAATCCTATGGCAAAAGGTTTGTATTTTGTTCTTGTTGTTTACAGAAATGTTTATTCGTCCTTGTTGTTTATTCATCCTTGTTGTTTGTAAAATCTGACACAAAAATGGATGCAAAGAAAGGACTAATATGCGGATTACCAGCAAATGGAATCATACCCCAGATCGTTCAACAGCAACAAGATGAAGTAGATGATAATATAGGAAGTGATGTGGAGGTTATCACACGAGAACAGTACAGGAGAGCTCTTGGATACACCTTAATCCGCGTTGAGGAAGAAGAAAAAGACATCGATCCAATATTCCAAGGAATAATGAAATACAGGAGAAACAATACAAGCAACTCAGGTCAACAAAAACTACCAAACCAAAGAGTTGAGTCCTCCCGGAGCAAGGCTCGTCGAGAATAAGAGGAGAAGATGTTCTAATGTTGTGATATTGTTTCTATATTTTGATATAATCCATTTTTTATAAATTAATTAGTATTTTTTTAAAACGTTAATTACTGTTTTTCTCTAAAAATTAAATTTTTAATATTAAAAATTAATTATTTATAATATATGAAAAACAATTATTTATAAATAAATTTTGTATATTGCAAATACGAAATTAAAAATATAAATATTTTACATTATATATAACGGTTACTTAATGCTATTAAAATTTAGGAAATAAATGTTATTATAAAATATTATACAACAAACAACAAAACGCTATTGTATATTAATATATTGAATTATTATTTATTTCTATAATATGTCAACAATAATATATTCAATATATATAAATAATACTGAATAATAAAATAATAGATATTCATATTAAAAACAATATGTAACATAACTATTACGCTATAATAACAAGAAAAAATGATAGAATAGTAACGCTGTTAAATATATATATCTTATTATATAAATAAGAGTTTTTCAAAGTTAGTAATTAACAGAATTCTTCCACATATAAAATCCAATGATCTAAAAATTTTTGGTGATATATTTAAAACAGTTAAAGAAAAAAAGAGATAATCATAACTATATCACAAAATATTTAAATCTATTTGAAATCCTATTATATGAAATTGAATCTTATAATATAAAGAAGGATTTCTCAAAGTTAGTATTTAACAGGATTTTTCCATGTGGCAAATCCAACGATCATAAAATTTTCGGTGACATATTAAAAATTTTTTTTTAAAAAATAATCATAACTATGATACAAAATATTTATATCTATTTGATGTCCTATTATATGAAGAAACTGAATCCTAACATAACAATGAATAGTAAATAATTAATTATATCATAATCTGAAAATAATAATGTTGTTAATATTCTAAAAGGAAAACAAAATTCAATAAAATAATTACAAATATCTTACTTATAAAATAAATATTATATATAGATAATTATCTATATAGAGATTAGTCAGCAGTCAGTATGTAATATCTTATTATATAAAGTAAGGTTTCACAAAGTGACTAATTAATTCTATGTGTCAAATCTAACGATGATACAAATTTTGATGATATATTAAAAAGAAATTTGAATAAATCTTATTATATAAAAAAAGGTTTCTTGCACAATCGGACAAGAGTGTCTGCTTTATGATTCAAATAACGTGAATACAATAAAGACCAAAATTTGAAAATAAATTTTTCAAATGCAAGAAAATGTACAACGCTATTAATAACCGATTAATTGCAAAAATAAAACCGCTATGTCATCGAAACATTTAATAACACTAAGAAAATCCGCTATCTAAAGTGTCAGACCTATTATCGCAAGCGATCTCAGACCGCTTGACTAAACACTATTACATCGTTTAATAGCGTTTTCCCCGGCTAACAAAACCCTTTTTTCCTGTAGTGTCTGTATGTTTTTCCTCATTCAACTTCCTCTTTCTCATCAGAAGATGACAACGGATCGGAATCTACTCATCTTTCCAAATATCATCTCCACTCTATGCATCACTCTCATCTTCCTCATCTCTTGCTGCTTCTCCAAAATGATCTTCTAAGCTTTCACATCCTTCTTCCTGTACACATAAAGAATTCATGTCGTCTTCCTTATCAGAAGCTTGGTCACAATCATAATCACTAACGACCTCACAATCATCATCATCATCATCATAATCATCATCATCATCATCACTTACAACCTCACCATTAAGTCCATTAAATCCATCACCAACTTCAATTTCTTGTGCTCCACTTACAGCCATGCTTTTAAATTGTGTGTTCAAGTTCGTGAACTTTGAGTTGTGGTCGACACGTGTGTAGTTTTGTTCTTCTCGTCATTTTGTAGCTTCATTCTTTTTGCTTTTGAGGAATTTTGATTCGATTTTTAGGGTTGTTAAACTTGATTTGGAGATTTTGGAGACTGATACTTGTTTTGTTTTAAACGATTTAAATGACAATGTTTAACTCTGTTAAATTGCTCAATTAGTTAATTTAACGACATGCCTTTGTTCCCAGTCAATGAAAATATAGGATTTAAAGATAAAATCAACTTAAAATGTAAAATTTAAATTACCCACAAAGAAGTTGAGGATTTAAATAGTTCAAATTTGAAAGTTTAGGATTTATTTAGTATTTTTCCCTTACTACAACTTCTGTTGTATCATTAAAATTATATTCCCTCCGTTTCATATTACTTGTTATTCTAAACTAAATTTTTTATTTCACTTTAGTTGTTATTTTCGCTTTCCAATGTAATTTAATATAAAATTATCTCATTTGCTCCTAAATAAAATAAAATAAATAAATAAAGAGGAATTTTAATAAATGTTTTTTTGATATGTCTCTTTTCAAAAAGTGTCTCCTCATGCCTATTTCTCTCTTCCAATTTCCAATAAAAAGTGGTAAGTTTTGAAAAGTGTCATGTCAAAAAAAAGTATTTTTGAAATTCTCCATAAAATAAATAAAATATTAAATGGTATGAAATTCTAATAGTCAAATAAGGGCATAACTGAACATTTACCTATTTTCTTAATATGTGTACAAAACTCTAGAATAACAAATAAAATGAAACGGAAGGAGTAATCTTTACTTCCTTAGTGTCAATACAGGTAAAAGTTGGACAACCAAACAAATATTAATAAGGAAAAATGTCGATTTAACACGAAACTTACCAAAATGGTCAAATTGGACATGGAACTTCATGTATGATTGATTAAACAACGTATTTAAGTTAACTTTTAACTAAACCCTCACTTTAAGTTGACTAAGCCAGTTGAACCCGACGAAAATCTCAAATCAAAATTGTCTCTCAAATTTAAAGCTAAATTGATTTTGGAAGTTCAATTAAGTTCTTATCTTCCTTAGGGAGAACTCCGAAGCTTGATTTTCTCTTTTCTTTCAAGAATGAGCTCAAATTCGTCGGTTTGAAGTATCAAAGAAAATATTTTAAACCGACAAATTTGAACTCATTCTTGAAATAAAGGTTAATCGAACTTAGAAGTTCTTCATAAGGAATATAAGAACTTAATCGAACTTCCACAATCGATTTGGCTTTTGATTTCATAGATAATTTCGATTAGGGATTTTGGTCAGGTTCAATTGGCTTAGTCAACTTAAAATTGAGAGTTTAATTAAAAGTAAACTATAATTCTATAAATACATTGTTTAATCAATATTAACTGGAGTTCCATGTTTAATTTGACTATTTTGGTAAGTTAGTTGTTAAATTCAATATTTTGAAAACCGGATCAGACACCAACTCGACAATATTAGTGGATAGTTGGTCGGACCGGTTTAACCGGTCCAAACGGGTTTTCATATTTTATTCTATATATGTGTGTATATATGTATAGTAAAACATCTATAAATTAATAATGTTGGGACTTTGAAAATTTATTAATTTAGCGAGGTATTAATTTATCTATAAGTTAATATTATTAATTTATAGTATTTTTAGTCGCTAAAATTATTTTAAAAGGATAAATTGAGACCACTTTTGGATTAATTTTTTGAAAGTTATAAATTTTATAAATTATGATTAATGACATCAACTATTTTATTTCAACAGTTTATAATATTATTACAATGAAATTGATACATATTAAAAATTTAGAAACTTAAAGAAATTTTGTTTATTTCTTATGACATGTTATATTACAACAAGTTTAAAAATACAACACAACAATTGTTTTATAGACTTGGACTTTAGGAAAAAAATTGTTTTTAAAAAGTCATACTATAATATATCAACTTATATATATATATATTATGTATGTAAATTTTGATGATTATTAATTTTATAATATTATTGGGACTATATTTTTACATAGAGGTTTCAAAATAATTATTATCATATTATTTTATTAAATTTGATCAAATTTTATACTGACCCGACTTGGGACCATGTAATTTTATTATTTTATAGAGGTTATTAATTTATCGAGTATTAATTTATGGAGGTTATACTGTATATATAAGACATGATTTAAAATAATATGACAAGATAAATAATATGATATTTTACAAAGAAAATATAACACATTTGAAATTTTCAAATAATAAATAAGTAAGCAAATTTGATGAGAAAAATAATAAAAAATACTCTGAAAAAAGTATTAATTTTTTGAGAAAGAAAATATCAATAGATTTTATTTAATTATATTCGTCGTCTTTTAAATTATTTTTTTCAAGTTACTTAAATTTTTTGTTTTGACAAAGTAATAAAAGATAGAAAATAATACATATTGGTAATACTTTTTATATAAATGATCTACTCATATAATTTGTAATTTATAAACAGTAATTATAAATATTATCTCTTAGTTATAAATTATATTCAAAATATCTTGAAATATAATAAAACAGACTTTTATGGTGTAATTTTGGTTTTAAGACTTTTAATTTTATATTTTTATAAAAAAAATTAATAGTAAAATTTTAAAAAGAAAAATGTAAATTGTTAGTGAACCGGGTTTTAATATTGATCCGGATCACCGGTTTTATCGGTTTTTTACTGGTTTTACTTAAATCCGGATTTTAATTCAATTCGGATCGGTTTTAGTAGCGAGTCACAGTCCAATCGGTCGGACCGGCCGGTCCGATCCTGTTTTCAAAACACTGGTTAAATTCATATTTTTCCCATTTTTTTGTAAAATGGTTTATTGTCACGTATTATTTGTTCTTATATTTTTAAATCATTGCTTTAAAAAGTTATTTCGCAAAAGAATTAACTAGCTTCGAAAATTTAATACATTCAATCCTAATCTATCTGTTTCTATTATAAAATAAGGATTTAAGTGTGTATGCACACCTCCTATTTTTATTTTATTTTAAAAAATTGATGTAGTGATATAAATGTATCTATAATGGAGACAGATAGATAAATTTAGCAAACAAGTTTGGAAGTCGTGTCCTAAGAAAATTTTGGATTTTATGCAAGTCCGGTTTAATATGTCGTCTAAAATAATTTTTATTTTTGTAATATGTCCTCTAAAGTTTAAGTTGCGAAAAATGGTCATTTTACTATATCGTTGTACAATCTCATGGGAAGAACAACAAAAGGAGTAAAAACTAAAGATAAAATGTGAATCATCATCTAGGCTTTTGGCTTGGTGACCAAGTTAGGCTGACCCTACCAAAAACCACTAAATTACGAATCTCATCAAGCTCGATTCCCGAAGCTCGACTCTGCTTCGGAATCGAATAGAAACATACAATTCTCAGGTTTGTATCCGACCCAAAATCTAGTCAAGCCAAGCCAACAGTTAGATACGTCCCCCGAGCCTAATGTTTGCTAGTTGTGTTCTTGAGAAGCTTTCCTCGAAGCTTAGGTTCGGGAGTCAACGAGCCTCTCTTTCCCGCTCCTCGACACACCTATATACTTGTTCTCTCTCTCCAAAGTCCAACCCTTTATCTCTCTTCTCTCATTTTACTTAATTTCTCTCTTTCTTTCTTGGTGTTCTTTTGTCTTGATAATAGATCATGGATAGGTAAGCTTGAACATCATAAACCCCAGATTTTGTTCATATGGTTACATGCATACCTGATGCTGATTCCCATGAATCCATACCCTTTTTTTCTTTTTCTTTTTCTTTTTCGCGATTGTTAAAATCTTGAAGATATCTGAGATATTTATGAATAAAGATGTTTCAGACTTTCAGCTATTATTCTTCTATTTTAATAACTAATAAGGATATTTCTTCGTAGATTTTAATATATATATATATGTTCTAAGTTATCAGGAATTTAAGTTATTTTGATAATATTTGCACAGAAATTGTAGTAGCCAAAAACATATCTTAAAAGCCAAGTTTTCTAACTACTATTAGAAGAAATCAAAATCTATGTAAGTTACCATTTAAGGAATTGTTGAACTAAAATCTATAGCAAAAACATCCATTCAAAACTATTGCTATATTTAACCAAAGAATCTTGAATCGTTGTCTGTTTTCGACAAAAAATTATTACTAGTTTAGTACCATTTCTATGGCTTTCCTCTTGTCACTAAATATTTAGAAATTCTACGCAGGGAAGCTTGGATTATGGATGGTCCATGGCTTGCGAGGAATATAATGAATGCGTCTGTGTCTTCAACTCTGCAGATTAAAGACTGTGAAGCTTATATCAACTGCCTTAACTGTTCTTACTGCATCGACAATAGCAATGTGAAGAACACTTTACAAGACCTGTAACTATACGCTTATGGCTATGTATAATTTGAATACTGACTGAGTTGGGTTTTTTCTTGGTTTTGGTTTGTCAGGTACAAGTTCCATGGCCCGGCCTTCCTAAAGGTGTGAAATTCGAGCCAACTGATGAGGAAGTGATTGAGCATTTGGAAGCTAAGTGTGGTATTAATGGCTTAAAACCACATAGTCTTATTCAAGACTTTATCTGTTCAGTCACTCAAGATGTTGGTATCAATTATACTCACCCTCAAAACCTTCCAGGTAATCAATCAGTCATGAAAACGTAATTCAAGTTGTTTACTAAGTAATCAATCACTCATTAAAACGTTTGTAGGTGTGAATAAGGATGGAATTAGTGTCTTCTTCTTCAACAAGACGGCTCAAGCATATCAGAATGGGCAGAGAAAGAGGAGAAGGATAACACCAACTAGTCCAACGGATGAATCGGTTCGCTGGCACAAGACTGGTCGAACTAAACCGGTGATGCGCAACGGAGTCCAGAGAGGCTCCAAGAAGATCATGGTGCTGTATAAGAGCGCCAGTGACAGATTAAAAGCCGAGAAATCTAACTGGGTTCTGCACCAGTACCACTTGGGAACAGAGGAAAACGAGATTGGAGAATTTGTTGTTTCTAAGATCACATATCAGCAACAAAAGCAATGGGAGAAAACTGCTGATGGGAAGGAAAGTTCTAGAATTCGAGATGGCCCAAGAACGCCGAGTACTACTACTCCTGCGCAATCTGCACCTACGGTTTCTGTTTCTGAGGATGAAATAGCTTATGATGATACAAGGATGGTTCTTGATCCATTTGTTCAGGTTAGTTCCCTTCTCTACAAGTAACGCGTTAATTTTTTTGTTGGATTATAATATGTCTGAAACCAGGGACTGGAGATCATTCCAGAAGTCTCCTCTGGTTCCAAATTGGACAAAAGAGCTCAAGTGAAAGAGGATTTGAGTGTTACTGAAGATAACTTGGAAGGCAAGAAAATTGCAACTTCGTCGTCTCTTGTTGAGAAGAGCTCTAATTTAGAGACTGCAGATTTAGGAAGTCTTCCTGATTTCCTTTCTGTGAGAACTTAAAAACACATAGTTATTTCTGTATAGTAAATCATTGAGAAACTTAAAAATAAGATCTTTTGCAGTTTGCTTCAGAGGAGGATAGCTTATTGAATTGGCTGGAATGGTTTTGAAGCGCAGAAGTAGGTACAAGAATTTGTGTGCTTCTCGACATAAGCAGAGATGTGTGTAGTATGTTGTTTTCCATTTACCTTGGAATCTCCTTTTGCTTTTCTGACAATTCTTCACAAATTTCTACAAAGACAGTTTCGATGGTCTCAGTGAAAATGATGGATGGTTTTGTATGTTTTCTCTTTTGTTTGTTAAATAGCTTGGGAGATTAGCCATGATCACGTTTCTTGTGGGTGTAATAAAGACATCTCAGAACTAGAGAAAACTAAGTCCAATTCGGAATTTTTAAAAAGGAAAATAATAATAATAATAATAATAATAATAAAGAATCTCGGAGTAATGTAAAGAAATCACTAAATTGTACAGACTAAAAAAAGCATGAGTAAGAAAAGAGTTTGAAAGAGAGCGATGAATACAGATAGAAAGAGACTATTCCAGCAAAACTTCCCAAAACTGGGAACACATTGGAACATGGTCAGTATAATTATAAGCAGACATGGTTGGTTATATACCCTCACGTGAGATATGATGTAACCAGACAGATCACTCTCACCGAAACCAAGAAACTGTATCCTCCATCCTCTACTGATAAGCCATTTCCCACCAAATCATCTAATGACTAACAAATACTGATAAGTACAATTCCTTATCAGCCACTTTCCCTTATGCAGTTCCCAGGTAATAAGTATTTGTAGCTCTCAGCTTTTTCGATCAGATGAGCTGGGAGATGAACAGCAGAATAAGACCGTGGGATTGGACCTAGTTTCCCAATGATTTCCCTGAATGTATACTCTTCAGGAAGCATATCGAACAGATCAGTTCCTCTACATATCACATCTTGGATTCTTTTCGGATTTAGATAATGAGAGAATCTGACCCGGTCGTTGTGGCTGTACGCTTTCATCTTGAATATAAATTCGCTGATGTGCCTGAAACAGAAACTGCAATGCCACCCTGCATCTGCTAAAAGAGTATTGCCTTGTCGGAAATGAGCGTATCGTGTTTTCCCAGGCTTGTATTGATGAATCGAAGCTCTCCAGCTTTTGTTGTCAACAAAATACTCAAATGAGTATAAGTAATTTTTCAACTGCAGATGAAGAACTGGAGGATACCCATCACACCATCTAAGCAGATTGATGGTGTGAGCACTTGGAATCTCATCAACATCAGACATTATCAACAGATCGTCTTCTTCTATACCCGCAAGCCTGATCAGCTGATCCAGTGCAATCCTCTGGTACGCTTCTTCCACAAACGGGTTTTCTCCTTTCTTGAATCTTCCTCCGATGTTTCCATAAGTCAGCCTTGGCTCAACAAACTTGAACTTATCCCGGTTTCCAGCGAAAACCAACGGTTTAGGCAAGCCGGTAAAAGTCGAGTTTGATTCAAGAATCACAAACTGTGTTATGTAAGGATAAAGTTCTTTCCACCGGATGGTGAGCATATCAACTTCGTTGCTGAACAACACAGCATCAAAGACTCTTCTTGGGGATTCGCGTTGTTTCCAGCCATGAAGACTGCAGAGTGTTTCCATGGAAGCGTTCTCATGGTAGTAATGGGGTAAGGTTTGAAACGGCTTCGGTGGTGATTCCCAAAGTGGTCTCAAGAAATATGTGAGCTTCTGACCGTGCAAATAGACCCCAAAGATGAAAATTGGGACAATGGTGAAGAAGAGAATATATGTCTTGAAATCAAGTCCCCGTAAAACACATCTAACCCTTGAGAAGGCCTTAGCTGCTCGAGAACCATCCTGTAAACAAAAACCAACCCCGGATACAGAAAGTTCCACAGAAAATCAGAGAATGAAACAATGATGAATCATAAATCTATAAAAGATCACAAACTAGAATCAAATTCCAGAAAACAACATAGCACGATTTCTCTACAGCTATGCACACAGAGAATCAACCAAACCCTAAAACAAACTATTATCGAATATCTTCCATAATCCCTAACCAATATGTTTAGGGATTAACAAAAAGCAACAAAACCAAAAAAAATGTTCATGGAATTTGGGAGACAAAGAGTCACTCTCATCGTTCGCTTCCAATTCTCAATATGTTTCCGATATAGAACACAATCGAGAAAAACATCCAGTCTCTCTCAATTCTTAAATTCCGACAAATTACATAAAAATAAGAAGCGAAAACCCTGTGACAAATACCATATTGTCAGAATCAGAAAAGCAAACCCACATTACAACCAATTCTCATCCAATTTCAAAGGATTTCAGACCCTCAATTTCCTTAATGCCAAACATGGCAACGAACAAAAACCAAAACCGAATTATTACGAAATCGATTAGAAATCAAAGCAAAGTTGCGAAAACCAGACAGAGATTAGGACTCAAAACTCACCTGTCCACATACATCTTCGCAGATATCGTCTCTTTTCTTAGAACAATAGAATCCATCGGCCATGATTTTACCCAGAAGGAAAATTAATTTTTTTGCGAAATAATCGAACTCCGAAAATCGAAGCTCGAAAAAAAGAAATCAAAATATATAAGAAACTGGAAGAATAACACGAAAAATAATTAAAAGTAAGAAAAAAAACAGAGAAGTGAGGGAGAAAAAATATCCGAGAAAATCTCTCTTATTCTAATCTCCTTCTCCTCTTAGGAAAACTGTAACGCCAATTATAGCCGTTTGATGCTTTTGGCTTATAATCTCTATATATATATATTCCCAATACTGCTGGAATTAATTAATTGATTAATTATTTTGGCAGTTTATTAAAAATTATTATCAAACAAAAAATTAAAAATATACTTTTTGGCTTTACGAAAAATGAAAGGATATTATTATTAGAACGCAAAAAAAAAAAATATATATATATATTTTTTGTCAATTAGATCGACAAGATTCGATTTATACTATAAAATCTACTTTTAAAATTATTTTTTAAACTACTATAATGTAGGGGTAGGAATCGAATCTTGATGTCAAATCAGTAGCTAGATCATTTTAACCACTGACCGACTTCACGGAAATAATACTATTATTATTATTATTATTTTCTTTTATTTTCGTTATTATTATTACAAAAACAAAATTAACCCTAGGATGTTACTATAAGCGGGTCTGGATATTGATCCTACTGTTAGGATTCTTTTTACCATGCTGATCTGTCAATAAATTTATTTGCCACTAAACAATAATATATCAAAACTGGTGGATTATGTTTTTAAGGTTATACCAAAAAAGGAATTTCAATCTTGTTCAAATTATTTATTATTGTTTTCTAACCTTTTCAAAAACAAAAAAAAATTATGTGATAGTTTGCCACACAAAAACTGCAATGATTTAATTAAATTTATACTTGCAACTTATATAGTCTATTTAAGGTAATAGGTTGGCGCATTTACATAATTAAAAAAAAAAGATAAACAAAAAATATTATCACGCGTTTATCCATAATTTGAGAAAATTAAAATTTTGACCTGCATTTCTATTATGACAAAAAATACACCTATGTTAATAAATATTGTATGCTACTTGGTATATATATAAAAAAAGTAGAGATATATTTGTTTGAACTCAGTCTTTGACTTCCTTTATTAGCAAGTCAATTTTACATGCTCTTGGTAACATCGTGTCATTAATCTTAGATAAACAAATATTTTTTTTTTAATCTTAAAATGTTGGTTAATAGCAATTTGATGTCCAATTATGTGAGGAATATATATATATATATATGATTAATTCTAATGTCAAACAAAAATAGAATGTGAGTAGAGAGCAGGGTCTTGGTCTCCCCTAATCTAGCTAGTCAATAATATATGTTCCAAATGACCAAGTAGTAGGATCATGAAATGCGCGTAAAATTTAAATTTAATGTGAGTAGAATTAATCACGCGATAAATGTTATTTAAATAGAAATATAGAATTCAACTTATAAGAAAAATTAATAGTAAAATTTTAAGATAGAATTGATAATGAATATTTTTATGATATAAACTAAATATTAGGAATTAGTTATGACAAATTCAAACTATATTTGAATATATATCTCTTTGTAAACTTAAAATATATACTTGATTAACCTATAAAGTATACATATTGATATTTGAGATTATATAAATCGTTTTGTTATATCATGTATAAAAATTATTATCATATAAAGTATATATTATAGATATTATCATATTGTTAGTTATGATAAACTTAAACAATACAAATATCTATAAAATATATACTCGATTAACCTATAAAGTGTATACCTATAAAGTATACACGCTGATATTTGAGATTGACCTATAAAATATACATGTTGTCTATCTCTCCATTACTCAAAATATATATACTCGATTACCCTATAAAGTATACATATTGTCTATTTCTTCATTACTCAAAATATATACTCAATATTCTCTCTAGTCTATGTTTTCGTCTATATATACAACTTTAATTTATAAAACTATGCTATTACTTTAGTTATTAATTTCTTATTATAATGTTTCTATAATCTTAATTTATATTATATATTTAAAGTAAAAGAGGGGTTTTGTCTAAAAGTAAAAAATATATTTTACGAACGTCCTAAAATTTTGATGAGGTAAGGAAAGATATTTTAAGAAAACAAATAAAATAATACGGACAAGCTCATCTAACATTAGTTGTCTTTTCTAATTTTCTTTTAACTAATATCCTTTTTATATTAAAAAAATATTATGTGATTATAATTTTATTACATGATAATATTTTCTCAATAACAAATTTGTTACAATAATTTCTAGGCCAAAACGGACTTATATAACATATTGTTCAAGTTAATGTTACACTTTTATTATATAAGAGAAATTGTTATATCTCTATATATAAGTTAAAACAAATCTTTATATATTTAAATTAAAACAAACTAATAATAATATATTAATAAAGATTATAATAATGATAATAATCAGTTAGAAAATCTTATCTAAGAGATAAAAAAAATTATTTTTTATTACATAAAGATAAATATTAAAAGTATTTTGTGATAAAAATAAATATTAAAATAAGTATTTTGTTCCTTTTTATATATAAAAAACAGTAAAATTTCTGATCGTTTGATTTTGACACGTAGAATCATCCTATTAATGAGTAACTTTGAAACCCGAATTTATATAATAAGATTTGTAAGACTATTAAATAAAGAGACTATATTATGTATAGAAATAAATGTTTAATCTAAAACCATAAAATTATTTATAAGTATGTATATTTGAAATATGTGTTTATGGTATAAGATGAATTTACAAAATTGATTATATTTGGTTGTAATCAACGGTGGAAATATATTAAAGAATCGAATGAATATGTAAAATTATATGGTTAACGTAAATAATATTTAGAATAATTAAGTGATTATTTGTTTTACCATATTATTATTTGGATAGATTATTCCATACGTGAGCAGTATGATAGCAATATGTGATGAATATGGTCGTTAAATACAAATTGATTACATGTAAGGATTTATCAATATATAATCTCATATATTTATCAAGTGGGGGTTCCTCTTATTCTATTTTAATATTCATAAGATTCTGAATAATAATAGAATATAATTGATGTTGTCTGTTTTATTATATGTAAAACTCAAATAAACTAATAGTATTATTTAGATAATAATAATTAATAATAATAAATGAGTTATAGAATCTTATCAAAAGAGCCAAAAAGTAGGTGATTTAGTTGGCTTATCTTTGATCTAGTTTGACACCAAGTGGGAGTTCAAATCCCGTCACTTCCAGTGGAAGTAATTTGGCTGTATATCGGATCTTTGTCGATCCCATTAGTAGAGAAAGAATGAGAAAAGTTGACAAAAAAAAAATTTTATAAAAAAATAATTGTTTTTATTATTATAAAAGATAATAATATATATAATTATTATGTGACTATTATTTCCTAATAACAATACAACATAGTCTAAAACAGACCAATATAACATGATATTTAGATTAATGCTACGCTTTTATTATATATATAGAGATCGGTAACAAGCAGATTGAATGATAATGAGACTATTACTCTGCAACTACGTACGTATATATGGATTTTAAAGTCTCTCTACATTTCTTACCCTTTTACTATCGAAAATATATAAATAATTATCATAAGTTTTTTTTTTCTTTCCAAATGTTTAGTTTTTATCAATACTTATCATGCAGAGTTATAGATTCTAATACAAAACTATACTTATTTTGAAGTAAGAGTTAAATTTTAAGACAAGCAAGAGAAGTATAAATTATAACATATCTCGTGGCCAATTATTTGAATAACTAAACATTCGAAGATTAGATGACTATATATATATATACATATAAATTTTTTAAAATTGACCATATTAAATACTACGTGTTATTGTTTGTCTCATGTTTCTTTCAACCCCAAAACTTGTCAACCCAATTAAAGGAAAAAGCGTACTATGAATATCGAGGAAAAAGCCTACACTTGAGGAAACTTCTCAGCAAATACCGTAATTTTTGTTAAGTTAATTTGAGATATAATAGAAAATATATAATTTTTTTTTGTCAATAATTAAATGTCTATAATTTTTTCAGCCAAAGACTTTTAGATAGTCATATGATCTTATAGGATAAGATTTGTATTTGAATCTATAATTTAACTATGGATCAAATTTTATGAATATCACTATTGAAAAAAAAAGAAAAGAATATAATCATCCAAAACATAGTAGGGTTAAGAAAAAAAAGAACTGCGGATCCAACAACCCTGGACCCTGAAGTCGAATAGAAAGTGTTTGTTGACCCACAAGTAGATTAGAACCCCAACGCTCTTCATACTTGATTATACGTATCACTATATAAAATTATATTATACCAACCATAATGTTTTAAACACGCGTACACAAGGAGTAAAACCTGCTGGTTCATCAGTTTTTTTGAATCAAACCCACCAATTTTGTAATAACATGATTTGTCTCATTTAAGGTTTTCTATTGTTTAATCTTTCCTTCTTACTTATTATAACTCTCTCGTTGAGTTAGCGTCAATTGGTTGGGAAATCATTCTAAAATGTACCATTTGTACGTATATTATAACATGTTTTGAATCGTAAGGTGTTGAATTTTGCATATTATCTGTTTGGTTTCCAGATCACTCCTTCACATCAAAGATTTCGTTTTAAGGATTAATTGGGTCAGAACATTTTGACTTTGAATCTAACTGATAACATGAACTATAAAATTCAGCTAGATTAAGCTCATTAAACAATTTAATTATTACCATTTGTACATGTAACAATTACATAATTCCACAACTCTTTTTATTATTTAATATTTTTAACTAATATTTAAAAATATATATAATTAATCATATATAACAAATTAAGTTATGTATTTGGTTGGAGGTGGATCCGAGATCCTACTTCGGTTCACTATAGATAATCATCCGCAAAATGCTAAGTGTGGAACTCGACGAAGTTATCAAAGTTCCATCTCGGTTGCATAAATGACAACTCGGAAGAGCACCTTCTCGGATAAGCATCAGAAAGAAGAGCGAACTCGGAAGACACGTCATCAACGAAGAAATAGAAATTTTCCTATTCCGACTTAGAAAATTTTCTAAAATCTAGGCAGTCTGTTATGATCTAAACAATTTGTAGTATTTCCTTATTTGTTTAGGATTGTAAACCGCCTCTATAATCTATAAATAGAGGCAAAGGTCCTTCGAAAGAGGGATATGCTTTTTGATACACATTAAGCAATAATACGAACTCGGCATTATCTTTGACTTCATATTTCCCTTTTCCAAACCTTAAGAGTTTCTTGCCTATTTTCCCTCTAATTCTTTAAAAAAGAGAAGGATCAAAACACCTTGTGCTAGATCCGACTCGAACAGTTGGTGCCGTCTGTGGGGAACATCGAAGAAACTTCTTTACAAGGCAGTAGGGAATCGCCAAGTCAACAACAATGTCCTCTAGTCATCTCGTCAACAAATCATCAGATAGGAGGGCTTTGGAGCCGCTTCCAGAGCAAACTCATCCGGCTATTGGATTAATTCAGAATCCAACACAAACTCAGCTGGAGTCCACTGAACAGCTTCCCAATCCACCGGTCCAGCCACCAACTCTAGAAACATTGCTGCAAAATTTGATAAGGCAATAAGAGGCAGCTGATCGAAGAAACTCAGAGCGTTTTGACCAGATTGAGGCACGCGTAGTAACGTGTGGGAACCGAGCTCGCAAAGAAACGCTAATGAGTGTGCAACAAAATCTATTCGGAGAAACATCTGTTTTGTTGCCGAATGCTGCTTTGGGACAAGCACAACTCCCAACTCAGCAAAATCTGATAATGCCAGCAGCGCTAGACGCCGCCACCAACTTACAGATGATATATGATGTAAAGTCGCAGTTTCATCAAGCAACCAATGCCGCACCCGAGATTGGGAGAATACTTGCTCAAGCTCGGAACTCGCCGTTCTCACCGAGACTAAGGAGAGTCTCGGTCAATCGAAGCTTTAAAGCGAGATGCCCTCTTTATGATGGGACCTCTAATCCTCAAGAGTTCATGATTGCCTTCAATGTTATGATGAGGAGTGTCAACTACCAACTGCATGAAGAAGACGGGGTATACTGCCAACTCTTTGCTGAGAACTTAATTGGAGACGCACTAGTCTGGTTCACCAAAATACCGGGCGAATCAAAGATCTCGCCATCAAAGCCCTAAGAATTGAAATTATGAAGAATGAGACTTTGCAGCTAAACCTTCACGTAAATTGGCCTCTGACAATCTCGGACCTAGAACTTAATTTACAGGTAGAACTTAATTGGAGCCGCGAGACACACCTAGTACTTAGAGGAAAATGAATCCTCTCGACGAGTCAAAAGACTCAATGTGATTCCAGAGTTAAGGTATCAAAAGAAGAGTACCAAGAGCCGAGACATCATAACAGGGGATGAACCAACTCGGCAACTGCTTTCCAAGTCAGAGAAGCCAATACTCCAATTGGAAAACAATGTGGAACAGTACTTATAATCGCAACGAGTACTGTGCTTACCATAATCGGAATGGTCATTCGACTTGAAAGTGTAAGCAGCTTCAGGAATTATTAGCCGAGAAGTACTCTAAAAGAAAGTTGACTATCTTGGAAGAAGAAATTGAGAAGTTCAAGGCACAGAAAAAGAAGGAAGCCGAGATGCGAGACACAACAGTCAAAACAGCAGAGCCAGAAGGCACCACAGCTGGTAGTTCAAAGCATGCCAAACTCGTATAAGAGGAATCTGGATCGAAATCCCCTCGAGTTGAAGTAAATGTCATTATGGGAGGATTGCAATCCTGTAATGATATTGTGCGATCAATCAAGAAGTACGAGTCGAAAGTTGTAGCTGTAACTTCAGCTTACCCGACAAACTCGAAACTCTGAAGTTGATGGATTCCGACATAATATTTACCGCGAAAGATGTCAAAGGAGTATGTTTTCCCCATAATGATCCACTAGTCGTCAAACTTAGTGATATTTCGAGAATACTTATCGACACTGGAAGTTCGGTCGACTTGATCTTCAAAAAGACGCTAGACAAAATGGCACTACCGGATCTCATAATCAAGCTAGTTGACAGAACGCTAACCGCGTTCGATGGAAGTTCCATAAACGCAATCAGAACAGTTAAACTTATTATCTAAGTTGCAGGAATTACTTGGTGGTTCAAACTCCTAGTGGTAGACAAACCACCGATATACAACATGATCTTGGGAACTCCGTGGATACATGCTATGAAAGCAATCCCATTAATCTACCATCAATGTGTGAAGATTCCAACATATCAAGGAGTCGATATACTTCGAGGAGATCAAAGAGTTTCGCGCACATGTTTCATTGACGAGTTGAAACTCTGGAATAACTCGTGTATGGTCACGACTTTGATAAGCAAAAAGGGAATCTCAGAGCCACCACTTCCCGAGAAGCCAGGTCAATCAACTGTTGAACTCATCAACATTGATTTCACTGACTCAGCAAGATGCGTTAGCATCAGGATTAATCTAAGCAAACCAATCTGGGAAAAGTTAATCCAACTACTTGAGCAGAATATAATGACATTCGCATGGACAATGCAAGACATGCCAGGGATTGATCCAAAATCGCAAGTCATAGGCTTAATCTCGATCCGACTTACAAGCCAATCAAGCAAAAAGGGCGTAAACTCAGACCAGAGAGGACTGAAGCCATCATTAACAAAGTCAAAAAGTTAAGCGAAGCCGGGTTAATAGTTGAAGTACAATATCCTGAATGGTTGGCTAACCCAGTCGTAGTCTCGAAGAAAAACAGAAAATGGAGGGTCTGCGTCGACTTTACAGACCTCAACAAAGCATGTCCGAAGGATAGTTTTTCTTTACCGAGTATCGACCGAATCGTCAAAGCAACAATCAGAAATGAGTTGCTATCTTTCATGGATGCATTCTCGGGATATAACCAAATCCAAATGCACCCGACAACATGGAGAAAACCTCGTTCATAACGGAACAAGGAACATTTTCTACAAGGTTATGCCATTCGGCTTGGAGACTACCGGAGCTACCTATCAGCGACTAGTAAATAAGATGTTTGCCAACCAACTCGGGCAAAAAATGCAAGTGTACATCGATGATATGCTAGTCAAATATAAGAGAGACAAAGATCATGTTGAACATCTCTCTCGGTGTTTTTGAACTCTGAACGAGTATCAGATGAAGCTCAACCCGACAAAATGCACCTTTGGTGTCACCTCGGGAGAATTCCTCAGTTATGTAGTAATGCAAAGAGGAATAGAAGCAAACCCAAAACAAATCAAGGCGGTCCAAGAACTAGCTTTTCTAAAGAATAAGTGTGAAGTCCAAAGGTTGACGGGATGAATTGGCGCTTTGAATAGATTAATCTTCGTCAACAGACAAGTGCCTCCCATTCTACCAACTATTGAGAGGAAACAAAAGCTTCGAATGGAATGAGGAATGCGAAAAGACATTTTCCGAGTTAAAGGAATATGTTTTAACTCTACCGATTTTGGCTAAACCAGAAGATGTAGAGCCATTATATCTTTACATAGAGGTCTCACCTTCAGCCGTAAGTAGTGTCTTAGTCCGAGAATAACGACGTATACAATATCCCATATTCTACACAAGCAAGTCGCCCAATGGAGCCGAATCTCGGTATCCGACAACAGAAAAGCTTGCACTTGTAATTTTCACCTCGGCAAAGAAGTTGTGCCCATACTTCCAGTCTCATACGATTATTGTACTTACAAACCATCCATTACGGACGATATTGCACAGCCAAAATCAATCTGGAAGATTAACAAAATGGGCAATCGAGCTCAGCGAGTACGACATCGAGTTCAAAGGAAGAAACAGCGTAAAGTCTCAAGTCTTAGCCGACTTCATAATAGAGTTATCACCCAAACTAGAGCCTTTAAAGTCATACGAGAATCCAAAGATTTGGAAGTTATACGTCGATCGATCATCCTCGCAACACGGTTCCAGAGTTGGAATCTGAGTTGAAACTCCAACTGGAGAAGCTTTAGAACACTCTTTCCGCTTACTTTTTTCAGCATCGAATAACGAGGCAGAGTATGAGGCTTTAATTGTCGGTATCAGATTAGCAGAAGTCGAATGCTTCTGTGACTCAAAACTAGTTGTCAATCAAGTCAACGGAGGCTACGACATGAAGAACGAACGAATGTAAGCATACTTGATAATTGTAAAGGACCTTACTAAGGATTTACGATTCAAAGTAAACAAAATTTCTAGATCGGAGAACACAACGGTAGATGCATTAGCAGCTCTGGCATCAACATCGGATTCTGTTCAAAGGAGAATCATCCCAGTTGAAAGCATCGATAAACCAAGTATTGATCTACCAAAAGGAGACTTTCTTATTATCTCGACAATTACCGACAATGAAGATGATCCCAATACTGAGATGCCAGATGCATCACAGTCCGAAGAAGTTAAAATTGATTGGCGAGATGAGATCTTGGCTTATATCATCGACGGCGAGGCCCCCAAAGATTGATGGACAGCAAGACACCTCAAAGCAAAATGTGCATTCTATACTCAAGTTGATGGAAAGTTGTACCAATGGAGCACAAACAGAATACTACTAACTTGTATTCATAGCGACAAGATAACAAAAGTAGTATGAAACACTCATGAAGGAGTAGGAGGAAATTATGTGAGTGGAAGATTGCTTGTACACAAGATACAAACTCTCGGATATTTTTAGCCTACAATGGCGTAAGACTGCAGACAATACGCCGCAAAGTGTGACAAATGCCAACAATATGCACACATAATCCATGCTCCAACTGAAGAATTGACATCATCAATCATGCCTTATCCATTCATGCGATGGGAAATGGACATTGTCGGACCTTTACTTTCATTACGTCAAAAACGCTTTATGCTTGTTATGACCGATTAATTCTCAAAATGGGTAGAAGCTGAAGCCTACTCTCAAATAAAAGACAAGGATGTAGTCAAATTCATGTGGAAGAACATCATATGCCGACATGGAAGGAGTAATAATTCCAAGGAGTTGGAACTCCATCAACCTCAAGCGCTATTACTACTAAAAGGCAAACGCAACCTCGATGTCAACAATGCATCTCGTGATGCATCCTTAAAATAATTAATATATAATCAGAACTGCATTTTGGCTTTATCTCTTTGGGGTACGTAGGTAACCTTCGGGTGCAGCTAAAAATCTATAAAAATATTATAAGTCTATTCTCGGTAAAAAAAAGTAAGAAAAAAGAGGGTCTGAGACCCCTACTTCAAAAAAAAAAGTCTTAAAACCGCAAAGACCGAGACCCTACTCTCAATTCAAGACTAGTTTTAAAACCTCGCACAAACCAAAACGAGTCTTAAAACTTCACACACATCTTTTTGAGTCTTAAAACCTCGCTCAATTCAATTCGAGTCTTAAAATCTCGAAGGCTGAGACCCTACTCTCAAATCAATTAGAGTCTTAAAACCTCGTATAAACTAAATCGAGTCCTAGAAACTCGCACGCATCTCTTTGAGTCTTAAAACCTCACTCAATCCAATCCGAGTCTTAAAATCTCAAAATCTCATTAATAATAGAGCCAAGTCTAAGAATCTCTCTTAAGCCGAGATCAAGTTCTCACAATACGAGATCTAATTCTCACATTTAGCTGAGATTTACATCTTATGAACGACAAAATGCAAGGTTTTGTACAGGAAACCGAGATCTAATTCTCGATACCGACAAAACACAAAGTTTTGTATAGAAAATCAAGATCTAATTCTCGATGCCGACAAAATGTAAGGTTTTGTACAGATAACCGAGATTAAATTCTCGATCATGACAAAATATAAGGTTTTGTGCAGATAACCGGGATTAAATTCTTGTTGACGACAAAACATAATTTTTGTACAAATATACCATTAAGCAAAATGAAACTTCACTTCTTTCAAAGTCGATTTTTCTTCTTCACCAAAACTTAAAAAAAAATATGATTCCGAGATCGAAACTTAAAGTCTGTGTCTTAAAATCTCAGCTTCCAAATGCCAAAACAACAAAATGTTCTCTTTCTAACAATCAAGATCTAAACTCTCAAACTTAGAAGGGAATTTGGTTATCGCAATTATAATCAATCTCAGAATAAATTTTTATCATTGTTCAAACTATCGCAATCACCTTTCATTAAAAAGGAGAGAAAAGAAAGTTTTACGATTTCAACACTTCACTTCATTCAATAGACTTTAAATTTACAATTTCCATTATGCAGAAAAAAATTTACAAGTTGAAATTCGATTACAAGGAACCAACACTACAAGAAATTGGACTTTTATTAGCATTCGAAGATCGGTATTAATGTTATCCATAGCGGAGTAGAAAATGCTCTAATATGACCCGTGAAGTAGGTCTGACGCGTAACATAGCGGAGTTTCCTGGTGCTATGTTTATCGTTGTAAAGATAACAATTTTCTGTATGCAATTATAAATATTTAAAATAGCGGTGATTTCTTGCTATTATGGAATATAATAAGAGCTTTTATTTTTCATTTTTAATAGCAATATGTTTCTATTATGATTTTGTAGCAGTTAATTATAGTATCATAGCAATGTGATTCTGTTATTAATTTCTTCCAAATATCTGAAATTTATAAAAATAATAATTCGATTTAATTAATTTATTATATTTTCTCAATAAAAAAATAATTCTGAAATAATAAATGAGTTAACATTTCTTCACCACATTTAAAATATTCCCAAATTCTAAATACAACAAATACAATTAAAAAACCCAATACAATGTACTACTTTACAACCATAATCCCTTCACAATCATCATCCCTAACATAAGAACATTCATTATCACTATCCAAATCATCAGCTTCTTGAACAACTATGGGTGCATCAACAAAATCTTCCTCAGTTTCTAACTCATGATAACCTCTAGGAGGTGCTCTCATAACAATATACCAATTAGAGGAGTCATCTTCTCTTGAGTAGAAAACTTGTTTAGCTTGAGAAGGTAGAATAAAAGGATAATTTATATATGCTGCTTGGTTCATATGGAGGTTGACAAGAGTGAAGCCATCTTTTTCCTTTACACCATTACCTTTGTTGGCCCAATTGCATCTGAAAAGTGGTACTCTTAAAAAGTGGTAGTCCATGAGTATGATCTCCTTAATCACTCCGTAGTATGTAACCATATCAGCCATATGTCTTTGATCTCGCACACTTGATCTACACATGCTGAAATCTTTGTATATTATTCCACTGTTCTGTGTCAGCTTCTTAACCTCATCCGTATGAAATCGATGCCCATTAATTACAAATCCTTTATGTTTTACTGCAATATTCCTTGGTCCAAATGCCAACCACCTTAGCTCGGAAGAAAATTGATCCTTTGAGTTGGAAGGTATCTGATGCAAATTTAATTAACAATGTCAGGACAACGAATATTGAAACAACAATCACACCAGAGAATCATAATATCATTAAACTAAACTGATATATGCAAACAGAGAAGACATATGCAAACACAGAGTAGACATATGCAAATATACCACAATCTGATGCAAATTCAGATAACAATGTCAGCAAGCATGAAATCACACAATACAGTTGAAAAAGAGCAGACGTAAACTGGTTCAAAACATATAATCAAACATATTTAGATTTAACCTACAATCTGATTGTATCTACACCTCACATGAAACTACTTATATTACGAAACTTATATCATGCAATTCTTTTGCTTTACCCATTGTGCAAACTGCTCAATATGTTTTTTCCATACAGAGTTTCATTCCTAGAACATTGAGCATCATTATCTTGCAATTCCTCTAAATGCATCCTGGTTTTGAAATATCATAGAGTTAAAAATGATACTGAAATTAAAAGTATTACTACTTAAAACTGAAAATTGAGTGGAGAAAGTATCTTACTTAACATAAGGATCCATAACTGGCATCTTTATCAACATATACCTATTTGTTATATCCCTATCTCTATCAGAAAAGACAACATCTTCACCCTTCTGCAATGTTCTACCTTCATGTATTGTTGTATCTTCCTCAATATCTTCGTTACGGTTAAGTACTTCTTGAACGTGTACGGACTTTTGTAGAAACTCCATACATAATGAAATGCATTCTCTAGCTAAATATCCCTCAGCCATACACCCTCCTCGCCTTGCATTATTCTTCACAAAAGCTTTTAGTGTTTTCATGTACCTAACAGTCAGTCAATAAGTATATTAAAATCAAATAAAAATGACTTCAATAAGCATATAAATATATCATACCTTTCAAAAGGATACATCCAGCGGAAATGAACAGGTGATAACAGGATTTTTTAGTCTTGTTAGTCAAATCCCTGTAGCATACAAGGTTATCGAACCAAATGGGTGTGGAGCTAACACTCAGGATGTGATAAACTATTTTAATTCAAGCCAAATAGATGATATGATTGTCTAACAACCTAAAACAGAGAATTAAGATACAAATGGTAAGCAACATAAATTAAGGCAAAACATAAATGAAACAGTGAAAGCTACAGAGCAACAAACAAGAGTAATGGCAGCCAAGCAGATAATAAAGCAACGATGAAGTTGGGTTCATGAGGAAGAAGGGTTCAAAGATTTCAGCTTAATCATGGATCTCAAGTACTCATCTAACAAACTACAAAGCAGATCTAAGGCCTAGGATTCAAGAACATAACAATCAAGCCATTATCATGAACATGACATCTCAATCCAAGTGTGACCTAACTCAAATCTCTTTGGTGATTACACACTCATATTGGCATGAAGAAACAATCCTAATTAGCTACTCAGCTCTCTAAACTACCAATCTCTTGGGATAGATAAGCTAAATCTTAATCTAAGCTAAGTC
>OVAX01002859.1:0-24993 GCA_900406405.1 Lepidium africanum | reverse complement strand
CACTAAAGAACATAGTTGATCCATTTACCAAGGCTTTGTGTGGAAGAATGGTAATTGAAACTGCCTCATAAATGGGTTTGTGTTAGACTCAAGTTTGTGAGAATTTCGTAAGGCTCCTCACTGCTGAACTTATTAGATTAAGTCACAGTTCAAGAGGTCAAAAGCCATAGATGATCATGGATGTAAACTTGGAAAGGTCTAAAGACTGTAAGATGATCAAATGTGCTAAACTCTTGCAGAGTTTGTAATTTTTGTTTACAAGACTCGTGTATAAAAGTATAATTCATTGACTACGAGATTCATATACTAAATAAGTGAAGAAGATAAAAGAATAAATGCATTGAACTGTCTCAACATACGCTGAACGAGGCAATGATGAAATCACATTATGCGAAATTGGTGCAGAGAATTTGATTCAAGTCCACTAGAGACATCAAATGGAAAGATTCATAGCTTATAAAAATCAAGTGGGGGATTGATGGATTGATTATATAAACTTGTATATTGGCTGTATAATCTACGAAGCCCAAACATGTTTAGAGTCCAACTAAAACCCATAAAAGATTGACTCGGAGAAAATCATATACAGAGATGTATAAAAGATAAGATTAAGAAGAAGATAAGATAGAGAGAAGTAACGAGTTTGTTAATGAGTTTTTGAGAGATAATAACAGATTCATTTTCTTCAAGATTCTTCTTCTTCTTCTTTCATGAGATATCGATTTTTCTCTTAGAATATATTGAATAGTCTCTACATCAATGGCTCGGGGAATTAGGTGTAAAGTTTCTTGAGCAAAATCAGAGTCAAAGTTCTGAGCAATTCCTCTCTTGATCTACACCGGAGAGAAAGGATTATTTACTTAAGCTCAGGCAAGTTTCGCCGTCTCTAAATCGTTCTCTTCATCTCAAATCTTCTTTGTTTCTCTTCGTGTAATGCATCTCAATTGCTATTGTTTGTTTCTTCTTCTATTAATTCTTTCTCCAACAAAAATAAGAAGAGAATGGCTTTTTGGTAGGGAAGAATGTTTTATTGACAGCAAATTATAGCATGCACTGTCCCCTCCAAAGGGTATTTGTCATTCCTTCACCCACTTCTCTTTTTATTATTTTTAATTTCTATTTTCTATTTAATCCTTCCCTAGCTTATTAGGATTATATATATATAGGATGTGGCTTTGATTTATCAATTTAAAATTTATATTATAATAAGTTATGTTTATTAATGGCTTTGATGTTTGTACTTTTTACCAAAATCATTTTTTGTATAGTATAATTATATATTATAAAAGTCTACAATATGTTGATTTTTGTAATAATAATAACTAGTTCGGTAATTAGAACGAAACACTTGATACATGGTTCAAAAGCGAGAGACACGTTAAACCCAATCTTAAATGTTTTCACAAGCGCAAAACGACACCGAATCATATATATCATAGTTAGATAGAAGTAGGGTCAACAATTAATAAGTTATTGTAAAATATAGGATTATAAAATCTAAACAGATGAGATTTGCGTTTGACCCCCCCAAGAAAATAATTATAGTTTGGTTTTGGTTTTGCACTCAACTAGGACGCACTATCAACCAAAAACAACTAAAATAATTAATAAATATTTTTTAGTGAAGAATATAGAAAAATATAATAATGAAACAGATAAATAAAAGTTGGGAAACCATTACACCGTGTCTAACACAGTAGGGACTCCAAGTGGTAAGTACTAGTTTTTTAGATAACAACAAGAAAAAATATAGGTCAAAATCTTAGTTTTATGTACATCATTTACAGTAACTGCCTCGATTTAGAAGACATAATCTAAGTTATGATCTTTGTACAAGTCCAAAAACAGAAACAACATCCTATATAGTTTTGTAATCATTTAACATAACAATCATACCTCAGATTTAATAAAACTCGAGATATAAAAAAAAGAGAGGATAATAAGATTAATCACACATGTTGAAAATGATTTAATAAAACCTTTTCTTCAATTTGAATCCAACTATATGTGCGTGTGTGTATACTTTTTCCTCTCAATTAAACTATTTAATGCAGATTTCACGGATTGTGTTACGATTGTGCACAAAATTCTTCAAACTCCAAATGTGTTTGTCTAGTGTTTGTTAATACGCTAGTTAATTTAAAATTTGTGTACATACAAGTGGCATGTATCTTAAATGGAGGCCAGGTCTTTGGAACAAAATAGTTTTTCTTAGTTTGATATTTGGATGGAGGCATTGTGAGTTTGTGACTATGTTTTTTTTTGGTGTGAAAGTTTGTGACTATATTTGATGTTGATGTATCTCATATATTTAGCAGATTCCTTAATTGTATAACGAGTTTATCATTTTTATATGTTTGATTCCTCACAAAGTAGCTATAACTCTCCAATCGGAGTGTTATTTTGTAAGTGTATAACTCTTCTGCTTTGGCTATCCACACCATTTTAAAAATTATATATTGTTCACAAAAAGAAATAGTATAGATCCTTTTATTATCATAAACCATCCCTCCATATTTATTTATGAATTCTATAGATAAAAATTAAATATTAGAACCAAGTCTATCATTTTTATTATTGATAAAAAAATAACGTTAATTCTTTTTTTTTTCCATCAACATTAGTTCATTCCATTATGTACACCTTTTTTTTTGTTAACCCATTTTGTACACTTTATAATCTACAATTAGTTTGGGATATAAAAAATCATTAAATACGTTGTACGTGTAATGTGTCGTACACTATACTATCCATATATTGACGAAGTACACCAAATTTAATTTATTTTCCTTTTCTCTAGCTTTTTTTAAAATTTTAATTTAACTTTAAATTAAACTGTATCAACAAAACTCAATTTTTCCTTTTTCAGACCAGGAGAAAGAGTTGAAAAACGAAAACACAATTAGAAGAATCAGTCATTACAGCAGAGTTTGTGGGAAAAAAAAAAAAAAAAAAACGAAAACACAATCAACGCATTAAGAAATAAATTAAGATACAATATTTAATTTTTGGTAGAGGATTTAATTATTTTTTCAATTATGTTTATTTGGAACCTAAACCTGTTGTATCATGTTTCATCAACACACTAATAATATTAGGAAATAGAATAATTGGGAATCCCGAATTTAATATTAAATCTTTGATATTTTGAATGTTATTTTAGAGGTCCAAAATTCGAACCAAAATTAACCTAAATTAGAGAAATCTTATCCGAAACGAACACGATAAATTACCTTAATAAATCATAAATTTGTGTATTTGAAAAACCAAATCTAAATCTGAACCCGAACCAAATCAAAAAAAAAATTTTTATAGAGTTTTTCTATTAATTAAAATTTTTATATATAAATATTCGAATCCGAACTCGATCTATACCAGATCAAACTCTATCCAAACAATAAAAATATTTGGATAAGTATTAAATCCAAAATAAGAAAGTACCGAATTAGATGAACTGAACCCGATAGAATACCAAAAAAGTATCCCAAATTAACATATTCGGAAAATCGAATCCAAATCAGAACCGAATTAATAACCGAATTTGTAACCGATATTTTTTTTTGTTTTAGCTTTTTAAATGTTTTTTCATTAAATCTTTATTAATTTAGATTTTTAAATAAATTTCTGTAACAAAACCTATCTCAAACCTATTTTTAAAATTTGTTATGAATTATAGGTTTATTTTTATGGTAAAGTTTATTATATGATCGAAATGAAAGTTTAATATGTAAGATTTTTTTGATAAAGTACTATATATATATATATATGTACGTTAGTGTACATTATTACACAAGACACTCTCATTACTTCATCGTTTCTATTTTCCTTTAGACTTTCCGGTGACAGGCGAATTACGGTAATTCTTCGCCGGCGAAATGGACGAATCATGGCGTATGAAAATGGGTTTAGGCAATGATCTATTCTTCTCCATTGCTCGTAAATCAATGGATGCTCGAAAAGATGCCGACGACTTCGCTGATGTATTTGGTGGTCCGCCGCGAAGCGTCCTCACCCGAAAATTCTCCGGTGACTTTTCTCGTTCTGATTGTTTCTACGACGAAATTTTTCGACGGCCAGGAAATTTCTCTGGGGGTGGATCTCTTTCGACTTCTAAATCTCACGGAAGAAATTTACCAGCGTTTAGGATTCCGTCCGGTGATGAAGGATTCTACGACGGTGTGTTCGGTGGTCGCGGCGGCGAGAGGGTAAAGGACGGATCGAAGAAACAGAGCACAATAACGAAATCGAGATCCAATTCATCGTCGATGCTCTCTTCCGCGGAGGCTAGTCCTCACTATCCTCCGCCGGTAGCAACTTTCGGCGAAGACGTAGGATATTCTTCTTTCACTTCTAGACTCAGGTGAGTGAAATTTTACTATTTTACCCTCCACATCAGTGGTATTTCGTAAGGGCAATTCTGTAATTCGTGTCTGCTCTGTTTTGTTTCATTAGACCGTTAAACGTCCCGTCGAGAAGTCATAAACGGGAATCAAAGAAACAAAGTTTTCCGGCGTTTCCAACACCGGGAGATTCATTTTCCGGCCAAAATAACACACCGGAGAAAACAGATTTTTACTACGAAAAAGCACATTTCGGAGGATCCAGAAGAACCTCGCCGGAGACAATAAACTTAAATCCTAATTCCTTCAGGAGAATGGATGATTACGGACCAAGCTCTCCGGCATCTTCCCCTGTTTCTTCCTTCGTCTCCGACATTGATGCAAAACAAAGAACGTCCGGAGAGTGTAAAGTCGAAGTGGTTGTAGAAGAAGAGGAAGAAGAAGAGGAAGAAGAAGAGGAAGAGATGAATTCTTACGTCATTGAGATAAACTCAGATCAATTCGATCATTACAGAGAAGGAGTAGGAGGTGGAGGAGGGAATTCGGATTCGAATGACATGGATGAAGCTATTGCTTGGGCAAAGGAGAGATCTCAACGACCAGAAGCAAAGCAAACAGAAGAAGATATAATCGATTCGAGAAGAAGTGATGAAGAACCTAAATCAGAAGAAGAGGTTAGTGTAATTGACATTTTCCCGGGGAAAAAATAACCTGAAATTTTCTCGGCATCATAAGATACTGATGAGAAAATCGAATAATGCAGATGGAGATGGAGATGAAAGACGAAGAGATCAGAATCTGGTTAACCGGAAAAGAGACCAACATTAGACTACTCCTCTCAACTTTACATCATGTAAGCTTCACAATTTGAATTGAGTTTCGTTCACTAAAGTAAACCGGTTACTGATTCTAACCAAACCGGGAATTATTCAGGTTCTTTGGTCAAATAGCAATTGGCAAGCGATTCCTTTAGCAAATCTACGAGAAGGTTCACAAGTGAAGAAAGCTTACCAAAAAGCTAGGCTTTGTTTACATCCAGATAAGCTACAACAGAGAGGAGGAGCTTCACCCATTCAGAAATGTGTCGCCAGTAGAGTTTTCACCATTCTTCAGGTACCAAACCAATTTAGATAACCGAAACCGGTTTAACCTTCAAGCTTTAATACTTGTCCTAGTCACTAACTCTTTGTTAACATTTGGATATATTGTAGGAAGCATGGGCCGTGTACGTAACAAATGAAGGACTCTCAAGCTAAACCGAAATTTTGGCAAACCACTTATTTTCGGTTTATAATAGACCGGAGGTATTCAGAATCGGTTTGTAACGTAAGAAGAATAAGGAAAAAGAGAGAGGAAAATTTGGTTAGATTACTATAAAAGTCATATGAACATTCTCACGTCTTGCCTTTGTGTCTTACATTGTCAATGTTCTTATATGCATAAAACAACAAAATATTCGAAAACTACGTTAATACAAATCCGGATAAGAAAAAAACAAAGAATTTTCGAACTGTACTATTGTTTTTTTATGGATAAAAAATACAAAGCGAGTTGCAAACTTGCAACTATTGTATTAAAAATACATAAGATCAAACATAAAACTAGTTTCGTTATTGCAGACTGAATCAACAATTTAGTGCTACAATTTGAGATGTTTTTACTTAACAAAATGAGAAATATGAACATCTAATAAAAGATATCTTGATAATTTGATAAATGACAAACGGAAAATCGATAAGTCGTTGTAAATCAATAATGCCAATTTTAACCTTATATATAGCATATTTCGAAAAATGTGAAATTCTATAATCTGACGTTACTGAATTTGACCCAACCATGCACAATTTAATCCTCTATATTGATGAACAAATTTATGGCTTTTAAAACAATTCATGCCTACAAAAATTCCAGGGAAAATATGAGAACTAAAACTTAACCTCAAGATTTCAATACTATCTTTCAGTTTCATGTACCAGTTCAATCCTGTGCAAACACAACTTAACTTGCATTTCTCCTTCATTTTCTCCTTAATTGTTCCTTTAGCAACACTAGACTCATCCAAACCACTTTATTCATTGCATATGAAGTTATCTTTCTAGCAATAGAGACAAGTGTCATAAACGTTTTTTTTTCATGGGAGTTGTTCCTCTAAATGTTTTCTTCTCTAGTTTTTCAGCTTCTTTGATGAGAATTGTTCGGAATTTTTATTTTTTGTATTTAGAAGGATAGTTAGCAATATTATTATTACGTTTTTAGTTATGTTGTATGATTATTTTTAAATTTGTAGGGTTGTATATATAGTTATCAAACTTGTTATATGTACAAACAAAACATTATACTACTAACTATAATATTATAAAAACATTAGTTACACTGTTTTAGAGAAGATTAGTACAGATAAATGACTAAATGAAAGTTAGATTACAAATTAAAATATTATTATCGTCATTCCGCCAATTCATAGTTATCTTTTGGAATTTGGCCAATTGACCCTAACAATATAAACGATATATCTTCATCATTTCGAAAACTCGTGAATTCGATCAACTAGATCAAATGATAAAGATTATTATTAAATGTAGAATCTTATGCTAAATTGTCGTTCATGAATCTATCTTTGTCTTCTGAGTTTCTTTTGGAGGAGAAGAAAAACTATCATAGTATATGTGTCAACATCAGATTCCATCAGAATTTAGTAATTTACTCATGCATAAATTCTTTAATCATTAACCTTAGAAAAAAAAAAACTGAAAAGGTATCTCAATGGCAAATCGATTTTGTCGAACCAACCACTATATCTTTTTAATTTCCGGTTTATCGGATTAAATACTCGCAACACGCATGCTATTCACGAAATTCAATGGAATCAAACAAGAATAAATATCAAAGCCCCCAATATATGGTTTCAGCTCAACTTCTTCACGCTTCCTTTGTATAACTTTGAAACCACTCGCAAACCCACTACTATAGTAAATTTAAAACGAACAAAATCTATATCAACATAACTGTAGGAAAGAAAATCAGCTTGTACGCAGACTGTATCGCAATTGTCCGGCATCAAGCAGCAGCCACAGCCCCATTACCATTTGTAGTTTTGGTACCGCCGGAAACTAGAAGAAACATAACATGATTTGTGTGTTTAGATGTCAGTTGTTTTACCGCGTTAGTTTCTACTCTCTAGGCTTATCTAACACACAGATTATTCAAGGAAGATGCTTACCACCGTTTCCTTCCTCTTTCTCTTCATCGATTGTTTTCCAAACAATGTCCTTCAGTCCCGTGGTAAGGTTCTTGTAAAACTAAAACCGACCAGGCAGGTAAAGATGCATACATCAGTGACTGGAACAACATTTCACAAGCAATAGAACCAGCTCGGTTGATAGAACCAGAACGGAGTTAATAAGCCTTGCATACCTTGTGGAATTCCAAGGTGTCACCCCCTGATTTTCGCATTTCAACCATGTAAAGAGATGGAGCAACTTGAAAAACCTGAAGATTGATATCAATAAAGTTGAAATTATATTTCATTTAACAATACAAAAGGCTGAGACTGGTCATTGTGAAAACTAACCTCAGTGGCAACTGCTAACTGACCCTTGCGGCCTGATTTCTCTCCTAGCAGCTTCATCTGCAGGAGTTCAGATATGGTCATTGGTCAATGGGTTTAATCAGAAGTAACAAACAGATATAATTATCAGCATCATCTTTAAGAGTTTCTCACCTTGTAATTATTTTTCTTGACATCAAACCCCATTGGTGCTGCCGCAGCCTCAATTTTTGTGACTATCTCATTTGCCGAACATTTCGAAGTAAATCGAGTTTTTCGTTTCACAAGCCCCTGAAATCAAAGATGCTCATCACTCAGAACGACAGAAGGTTGGTCATTAAACTTTTGGAGCAATAAAAACAGTCTAATTGTCAACAAAAGAAGTGCCTTGGATGCTGAAATCTAAGGATCAGCTTTACTTATCAGAATTATGTACCATTTGTTTTTCGAAAAGTGAACCGAGATTGAGACCCTGGGATGTTGAGATGAGCTCAAAAGCATTCATAGTTACTGGTGTCCTAGGGCCTTCTTCTCTCCTCTCCACAACAAGGTTTTTAGACTCCTATGAACCAGAAAACAATGAGCAATCATTCAAGACAAAATTCATTATAAAAAGAACAAAAAAAAAAAAAAAACATTAAAACATAAGCCTTACCCCTGAGTCATCAAAAATTGCATCAACATCATCAAGGCTGACAGTAGCATTCTCAAATTTAGGTGCTTTATAACCTTTATTAAACCACTCATTTTCAATGACCTCAGCAAATGTAATCCTCTGCAAAATATCAAAAATAAATGTGAAGATTTCAGGCCTCCTCAATCCAATAGAAGTTTTTACCTCTCTGAAGATATGGTACAAAGGGATAGCTCCTCATACATAAAACGCTTAAGAAAACTATACCGTTGCTGGATTGGGATCCAGAATTCTTTTGATTAACTTCTTAGCACTTGCAGAGAACCAAGGAGGGCAGGTAAATTCTGCTTTGAATATCTGTAAACATGACAAAACAAGACTCAGATGGCATTTTATGCTATAAAAATCTCATGTCCTATGGAATTGACAGAGGCTCCCATACACCCAAATGACATCGTCCAAACATGCAAAACTAGATTCCTTTTCTTATATTATGCAATATGAATACGTATCAGAGAGAGAAAAAGGAAAGAAAAAAAAAAGTAAACAAAGAAGAATAAAGCGTAACACCTTTTTATATAATGACGTCAGGTTAGAATCTTCGAAAGGTAAATAACCAGCCATTAAGACAAACAGAATCACACCACAAGACCACAAGTCGGCCTTCGCCCCATCATAACCTTTGTTATTAATTACCTACAGACAATATATCGTATTGAGACCAGAAAATAATAGACTTTAAGCTTGAAGATAACTGAATTTAAGTTTACAGTAAGTAAATGATACCTCTGGAGCAACATAATTGGGTGTTCCGCATGTTGTGTGAAGTAACCCATCCTCCTAAGAAAGAAGGATTACAAATCAGGTTTTCATAACTCACGAAATCAGAATGAATAGAATAAGAACAGAATATCGATGCTCACTCGAACTTGCTGAGGTAGAGCGCTCAATCCAAAATCAGACACTTTCAAAGCACCATTTGCATCCAAAAGCAAATTTTCTGGCTGCATCCAGAAGGTGCAATATGTTTAAACACATTGAACCATTATCCTAGCGCAAATTAATACACAGGATCAGAATACAAGATTCCTAAAACCTTAAGGTCTCTATGATAAACTCCTCTGCTATGGCAATAATCCACCGCATTAATAAGCTGTTGAAAGTACTTCCTCGCCTCATCTTCCTTCAATCTCCCTTTGCTTGACTAATACACGTATAATTTCAGAGATTCAAGTCCTTGTACTTGATACACTCGAGATCTCATTTCTACATATGAAACAAACCATTTTTCACTGAACTGAAAAGAAACCTTACAATTTTATCGAAAAGCTCCCCACCAGTCACGAATTCCAAAACAAAGTAGATCTTGGATTTGCTGGCCATCACCTGAAGAAGAAGAAGAGCATCGGGTAACTACAAAGATATCAAAAGACACATAGAATAATACTATTCTATATTTAAGAATTAGCCAGGGACCACAAATTTTGCATAACATCAAACGAATCTCAGATTATTGTAGGAATCTTAGAACACATAATTGTTAATAACTTGGAACTAAGCTTTTAGATTCTTCAAAACATGAAAATTTTTTGTAGGATCAAACCTCAAACATACGGATCACATTTGGGTGCTTGATCAATTTCATTGTCGAAATCTCACGCTTGATCTGCAGAAAATCAAAGGGCCCTTAAATTAATAGCTGCATGAATCGATTCTCAAAAGAAAACACAGCAGCAGATTCATGTATATATGTACCTGAGCGATCATCTTATTTTTCGTAACTTTATCTTTATCAATGACTTTAATGGCGACAGCCTCTCCATTCTCAACATTCTTAGCGAATTTGACCTTAGCGAAGGTTCCTTCTCCCAAAGTTCTTCCAAGCTCGTACTTACCAACTCGTGTCCTACCTGAAGAAGAAGCTCCCGAAATAGACGATCGTGAAGGTGTTGTTCGAGAAGACATCTCTCTCTATTGATATCTCGCGTTTTAAGATTGGTTCTCGATACACAGATCTCTTATTGAATCAGATGAACCTCTTCTTCTTGCATGGCTGCCATACTTGGGATTTTGCAACGCTCATCCTGAGATCTGCAGAAGCATAAACCCTAAAGACCGGAGACCTAGAAATCCTAATTTCAACTCTCGTGTGCGGAGAAAATTCAAATTGGACGAAGAAGACGACTCATCCGAGAATAAAGTTATATTCAAACTGACTATAAATAAAAATAGAAATCAAAGATTTCGAGCGAAAGAGAAGATTTCTGACAATTCGCAAATTCGGGCTGCGAGAAAAAGCGAAGCCTGTTGTGAAGAGCAAAGGGAGTCCAAAAGAGAAAGAGTATGATTGGAGGATAGAAGGAATATATAAGTCAAGTTGATAAATTATAATTAATATGTAATTATATAATTAATGAAATGATTAATTAAATTCTTTTTAGGGATTTATACGAGGAAGGTCGGATCTGTGGAGCAGACGTTTGCAACAGTTACTTCTTAATTAATTGTTACTTGAAGCTAATCACAGTCAAAACTGTAATTAAGTGTATTTTTATTTTAAAATTGCTGTCTTTTTCTTCAAAAATACTACCAAATTCATGTCTTTTTTTAAATCATGAATTTATATTATTAAACTTAACAATAGTAATCTGCTTGTAAAACAGATGATATACAACGCAGAATCAAATGAAGAACATACACCTTATGTTGATATGTGATTGAAATAGTAGTGAGCATTTAATATCAAAATTACAAAACTAGACATTACAAATTTCTAAAAGATTATCTTTAGAATATTAAAATAGTATTTTAAGGATTTTTAATGCTTCATACTTTAGGAAAAGCTCTATTTAGGTCTTGATTGGTAAGATTTTTTGTTGAGTATAATACTCTTGTATGAACCAATCATATCTGTCTATTTTAAATTCCTCAAATATGATTGATTACTACAAGAACATTATGCTCAACAAAAAGCTTTATCAATCATAGGAGCATTGAGTTATGGAGCATTTAGAGAGCATTATGCTCTCTTTAATGCTCAATCAATAAAACATTATTGGCTTTTAAGAGAGCATTAGGCTCAACAAAAGACTATACCAATCAAGTCCTATGTGAAAGTTTCGACATTATATCAGCAGCCCTATTAATCGTATAAGGAAGAACCCATGTAAATTCGATTGCCTCAAAACGCATACTCCATAGATTTATTCACGAACCCAATTATATAAATTAAACTGAGAGTATTAGCCGTTGAAGATCTTATAGACAAGTTGATTGTCACCTTCAAACACTACATACCTGTAACCTTTGGTCCACATTTGTTGCATTGAAATAAAAAAAGTACTTGTAGCTCTCCTTCTAGAGCCGAGTTACAAGAATGTCTAGTACTATGTCAAGCTGTGAGGAAAATACCTTCATGATTGCACACAACCCAACCCACAATAGATGGTAAGGAGGACACAACATAGCTGCAGTCATGGTTACATTTGAGAAAACTTGATCGAGGGTGTTGCCATTTGTGATTCATAGCTGAGGGAGCCGTGTTAGTTTCAGTTCAAACAGAGCAACTAGGATCCATGGCGGAGAGCCATTCTTGAGTATCAACTTTAGCTTCAGAAATAATGGTATACCAGTTTAATGAACGCTTTTAGTATAAAAGCAAGTTACGACATTTCAAAATTCGCCATAAAATCCACAGTGGATAGTGACGATCAAATAATGATAAAGATGAATTGGAATGGCGATCAATAAGCAGTCGTAAACGTTCTTCAAGAGTTAGATAAGCATCTAGAAAATCAAAATACGAAAGACGTACACCACGCTAAATTGCTTCAGTGAAGGAGCACCAAAAAAAATTAATGATCAAGTGATTCATCATCTGCACAACAACGTTGGCATTGTGCATTGGTGATGATTCGTCGATGCAGGTGATTAGTACCATTGGCTAAAGCATTCGATGATATGCGCCAAAGAAAATTTCAGAGCTTTGGAACAATATTGAGCTTCCAAATACGTGCTTAAAACTCACATTACCTGATGGTGGTCTCGGTTGAAAGCTATATTGAGATGGGAAGCTAACCAATAACCAGATTTGTCACTATAAGCACCAGATTTGGTATAATGCCAGCTTATTAGATCCTCACCAACATATGGTCTTACCCAAATTTTTTGTATCTCTGAAACATCATCAAGGTGGACGAGGGAAGTAATCAAAGATATGTTCCAATCATATGTATTGGTATATATTAGCTCCACAACCTGATTTTCCACATACTAAGTATTATCAATTCGACGAGGAGGTCTAGGTGGATGTGTAGGTAGCCATGGATCAGACCATATTCTGACTTGTGTCCCATTACCTATAAGGCAACATAGACCACTTTGGTCAATTTGTGACCTTTAAGAAGCGAACGCCACATGAGTGATCGTTTTGATCCAATTATTGTTTCCATTATGTTTGAAGATGGGAAATAACATCCCTTTGAAACATGACCTACAAGACTCATAGGTTGTTGTAGCAGGCGCCAAACTTGTTTACCAAGCAAAGCACAATTGAAATGTTCGATATCTCCAAATCCCAAACCACTTTCAGTTTTTGACAAAGCTAATCGTTTCCATCCAACCCAATGCATAGCTGAATTATTCCTACATTTGTTCCACCAAAACCGAGCTAAGATCCTATTAATCTCATCACAAATACCTTTTGTCAACTTAAAGCAATTCATGGTATAAATCGGGAGAACTAAGGCAATAGTTTTAAAAAGAATTTCTTTACCCGCTTCAGAGAGAAAACGGTGAGACCAACCTGTTGTACGTTGTTTAACCTTCTCAAGTATGTATTGAAAGATCTCTTTCTTATGACATCCAACTTGCTCTGGTAACCCAAATATTTACCACCACCGCCATCGTTATGAATATTCGGAATTCGTCGTAGTCATGTTTTTAGAGTTGAATTTACCTTCCAACCAAAAGTGATCGCTGATTTATTTAAATTAATAGTTTGGCCAGAACTTGCTCATATTGAGGTAAGAGATCATAAATCTTTATGCAGGATCGAGTACTAGCATGGCAGAAAAAGAGAGCATCATCAGCGAACAGAAGGTGATTGATCGTTGGACCAATACTACTAATTTTCACACCCTTTAATTGGTTTATCGATGCCGCTGAATGAAACAGGTGGCTGAGCACCTCAAAACAGAGGATAAATATATAGGGTGATAACATATCACCGTGACGATTTCCACGCTCTGGACTGATCGAACCATGTGGAGAACCATTGATTAGCACAGAAAAAGTAACATATTCAATACAACGCATAATGCATTGGGTCCAACGATCAGAAAATCCAAGGTGTGATAATGTGTCTCGAATAAATCCTCATTCAAGTCTATCATATGCTTTTGAGATATCGGTTTTGACTGACACATACGATTTTGCCCAGTGTTTCCTTAACTTTAAAGAATGCAAAAATTCTTGTGCTATCATAATGTTGTCCATAATGTTTTGACATGGGATGAAAGCAACTTTTTCTTCACTTATAAACTGAGAGAGGTGTGGTTTTAGGCGACCAACAAGGATCTTCGAGATGAATTTATAGCACACATTGCATAGTGCAATTAGCCTAAAATCATTTATGGTATGTGGATTCTGTGTTTTTGGAATCATACGAATAATCATATGATTAGTTCCGATTGGAGCTCGTTATTCTCAAAAAAATGTCAAACCTCTCGACAAACATCAACTTTGATTTCCTCCCAAAAGCCCCTATGAAGCCATCAGGCCCACGGGCCTTATCTGGTCCAATATCAAATAAGGCCTACTTAATCTCATCATCTGTAAGTTTCCTTGTTAAATAAGAATTGATGTCATTTGTTATTCATGGTTGAAAACTATTAAATACATCCAGGTAGTGTTGATCTCGTTGTCTAGTACTACAAAACAGATGATTAAAAAAATCTGTAGCATGGACTCTAATCGCATTATCACCACGAAATATCAATCCTGAATCATTTTCAATGGATAGTAATCAGTTCCTAGCCAATCTCTGTTTTGTAACAGCATAAAAGTACTTGGTGTTACGATTGCCACAATTTAACCAACATAAACGACTTTTTGATGCCAAAATTGTTCATCAGCGTAATACGCAGCTTGTAAGTCTGATCGAATGGATTGGATTTCCGTTGTTGTAGTTGTACCTTGGCTAATAGTTCTGTTCATTAAATCCTAAGATATGCAATCTGTTTCGATGCATTGGTGACATTTTTTTGCTTCCATTCTAAGATTGATTTTCGAAAAGCTATAATTTTGGATTCCAAAGTATCTCCAGCAATACGCCTTTGCCAAGCATGTAATAGAGATTCATTAAATAAGTTGTGTCTGGTTCCAATATCATCATTGAAATAAGCTGCGTCTGGTTCCAATATCATCACTGAAACGGATCAAAAGTGGCTTATGATCAGAGCCTTCAAAGGGTTAAAATTCAACCTGAGAAGAAGGAAACAAGCTATGCCATTCCTGATTAGCCATAGATCTATCCAAACAACACTATATAATGTTATTATATCTTCGACCACTCCTAGAGAAAGGATCACCTATTGACTTTAAACACAACCAAAACCTTGAAAACTCGAGTCTACTCTAACATTGCCACCTCATTTTTCACCATTGTGTTTTATCTCATTGAAATCACCCTGAACACACCAAGTTGTGATGACTTGTTAATATTCTTTTCAAACACTCATTATAATTTCGAAGGTTGTGATGACTTGTTAATATTCTTTTCAAACACTCATTATAATTTCGAAGGCTCACATTGAGATGTCCATACACCATAGACAAATATTATTTGATTTCATTACTTTCAACAAAATAGTCAAGCAGATTATGAGATTGAAACTCTACAGAAACAGACAAAGAAGACTTCCAGAAGATAGCTAAACCACCATTTATACCATGGGGAGGAACTGTTACAAATTTATGAAAACCTAAATCAGAACAAACTGCTAGAATATAAGGATCTTGTTGCTTCGTTTTCATTAGACATATCATGTCCAAACGATATTTCCTGCAAATCTCGTTTAGGCGTTGAACTTTCAGGTCAATGCCTAGACCTTGACAGTTCCAACAGGTTGTGATCATGACTCCTAGGGTTGGGCATAATTACTCGTTACTCGGTTTATTCTTGCTACTCGGTTTGTACTTGACTCGAAAAGTTAAGTACTTGGTAGAGTTAAGTCAAGTAATAATTATGTTAGCTTCAATACTCGCAAGTACAAGTAAAGTAATAAGTATGGATAAAAATTTTAGTACTCGACTTGTTATTACTTGACTCGTGATTTTATAACTATAGATGTTTGAAATTTAATGTTTTATTATATACAGAAAAACTTAATTGATATTTTTTTGAAATAATTATATGTTAAATTCAATAATTGCAGGATAACGGAAGTCTTTTTTTTGTCGGGAAATGGGGCAAAACATACCAAAATTTTTCTTCAAATGATAAAAATATTAAAGTAAAAACAGATATTATATGAATAGTAAAAGTTTTGACTGAAATAATAGTATTCTTGATATATTTATTTTATATAAAATACAATTTTAAACAATTACAAATTGGGTCAAATAACTTGCAAGTATTCTTATTTTTAATAAGTACTTATTCTAACATATACTTGATATAAATAAGACAAGTTTAAGTATTAAATACTATTACTTGACCAAGTCAAACCAAATAATACGTATATGGAAATTGGTAAGTACCAAGCTCGTACCCAGCCCTAGTGGCTCCTTGGGTGGTTTAGGAACCACCAAACCTTGAATCTTAGAGATGAACGAAGAGGAAGAAGGAGTTTCCTCAGTGGTTGGAACACATGCCTGCACTTTACCAGAAACATTGTCATGATCATCATCAGAGAACTTATGATTTCTACCTGAGTTATCTGCTTCCATCTGGTCCATTGCGTTCATTTAAGGTTAGGCTGGATGATTTAGTAATCATTGATGGATCTTGAATTTGGTTGGCTGGGTCCACGAAGGTGTCATTAGCATCATGGATTGGGCTTTCAGTTAGCACACCTTGGGCCTTAGCAGTAGTAAGTGAGCCATTTGTTGTTGTAGTTTCATATGGGATTTCATCAATTTGCACACCAAAATTTGGAGCTGTAGAAAGAGTGTTATCATTTCCAGCATCAGAGTCATCATCACCAGACAGATCATGACCTCCATTTGTGATCAAACATGCACTTGAGTCATGGGTGATCATGCCACAAACATCACAAAACCTTTGCAGACTTTCATATTGTAGACGCAGAATTATTGTTTCACTAGGCTGGAATTGAAAGCGACGTTGAAAGTGTAATGATTGAGTGATGTCCTAGTTGATGCAAACACAGACGAACTCCACACGTGTAAGCGATTCGGAGGAATAATCTACTCCGAGTAACATACCCAGGACACTTCCAATTTGAGTAAAAATCTCTCATTTGAGATAATGCAATGGGATCCCTCAGATTTGGACCCAAAAAGCAATGTAGTTCAGCATATCCAAATGCATCTGAGGCGACCATCTTTGCAAAATTAACATTTGGTCAGCGAAAGACCAAGGACCCCTACACATAGTATACTCCATTGCTTCCTTCGATGGGGAAAACGAACTGAAATCGGCCTCTATCAACAGTACGACCCATAATTGAACCCGCAGGACCCCAAGATCTTAGGAGAACATAGATTATTGCACGGAGCATTTTTGGGGGTTAGTTGGATGGCTAACCACCATGAAGCGATTATCACCCACAACATGATTCACAACATTAAAAAGGAGTGGATGCAAGTCATCCTCTTCACCAATGTCCAAATCCTGCATCACCCATCAGAGGTTGTTCGCCATTTTGAAAAGAAAGTAAGTATATCGGATAATAGGGATTTGTTAGAGGAAATGTAGAATTATGATATTGCCTAATTGTTGAAAAGAAACAACCAATTTATAGAATAATCTCTCCAAAGAAACTAAGGAGGAAAGAGCATCACGTTGTAGAGATAGAGATAATGTGGTATCAACCGCCAACAGAGAGTAGTGGGAACTTCCATAACCCACTTCACTGGTCAAAATCCTGATAATCATTATCTGATTATGAAGCAAAGAAATAATCGCTAAAATCGCCTCAGAAATTGTACTTAGAAACATTTTTCTAGCTTTTTTCTAATGAAATTCATGTTACATAGAAAAAGGTATTAGGCAATATATAATACATTAGTTTGGTTATGAATTTTTATCTATTTATTTTTCTAATAGATAATTTATTATTGTATTTTATTATTTTGTTTTTGTGATCAATTGAATTAATAAAATCTGAATTATAATGATTTTAGTGGTGCGGATCAGAGTGTCGTGCGGTACAAATATGGTACGGGATAAGTGCGGTCTAACCAAAAAAAGCGGGATAAAATATACTTTGACTAGTGACAATATAACAGTGCGAGATAAATATTATTTTGTTATATTTTTAATTTTAAAGTTATTAAAATTTTTGATGTAGTAATAAGTTCTTAATTTTTTAGATATCAAGAAAATGTTGGAATGGTAAACAAAATTATATACACTAATATATATATATATATAAATATAAGTGGTCGAGTCAACAATGAACTTTAATAAACAAGATACTATGTAATTACTTTTTATTGTTTTGTATAATAAACCGCAAATGATAATAGAGGACCTCACATTATTTGAGGTAAGTGCGAGACATCAACGCGGGTCAAATTTGTGGAGTAGAAAATAATATTACTTTAACATTCACGTATTTTTAAAATTTGTTCCGCACTTCTAATTATTATGTAATTGGTGACTATTGGAGGTAGATCTAAGACCCATATTGGTCCACTTAGGATCCACTGCTAACGTCCACTTTGAGAAAGGTTGGCTACGTCAACAAGAGGTGGCCACGTCGATAAAAGTTGGCCATGTCGACAAAAGTAGACCACGTCACCAATACACTCAAGCCAAATGGGCCTCGCTAATGAGCATCCAGCTCGTGGGCTTTCGGCCCACAAATCTACCAGACACACCCCAAACGCACGAGGGAAAAAACCCTAATCAAGGAGTCACTATAAAAGGCAAAGAAGACTCATACCAATGGGGGGAGAGCAATTCCGACACACACTCAAAATATTAGCTTTTATCCTTAACATTTGTAAACGAGTTTTTGACCTTGTCACTCTTGTAATCACTCATTTTTGCTACTTAATAAACAAAATCTTATACCTCATGATTCCTATTAATCACTGTATTAGACCCTGTACAAATAATTAGCGCTAGAAGGAGGGGCAAAAGGAGATTCTCAATGCACAAGTAGTAGGATGACCGATCAAACCTCACTAACGGGGACCAAAAAGTTCCTTGCGGTCCATCGACGACCCCAATGGGACCATAAGCCTCAAAAGCGTTGCCACCGATGCCAAAAACTACCTAGCCGACCCAAATCTCACAGGAAGTAACGCAAAACGAATCCAACATAGCTATTGACGTTGTCGCTAACCAAACACCCCAAATAGATACCGGAAAAACCCATATACGCGCCGGGCTCAACCAGCCGACGAGCCTATTTCTGCCCCGCTTGCAAAGACAACTGTTCAGTGACTCTCCCAAACCCGGTTAAACCAAAGAACGAGTGGACGCACCGACACCACTGCCGCTCCCAATGATCCAACCAAGAAAACCTAAGGAGAAAAGGGAACAACAATTTAAAAAAGAAAGAGGTTGTCACCTCTTCATATCTCCCCATCCACGTCCCCATCACCTCTTCATCATCTTGGTGCCAGATAACTTCACTTCATCATCGTCACCTCGACGATTGATAGCATGGCATTACTTCGTCGTCCTTGTCATCATCATCATGGTGATGGTATAACTTCACCTTGTCGTCATCAACCCAACAACTGTTTGGATAAACTCTTACCTCGTCATTGTCACTTTGTCACCTCTCGCTTGACAGGACCTCACCTTATCGCCTCGGCATCTAAAAGTTTCTTAGCCAAAATCTGGCCTTGTCAACTAGACATCCAACAATGTCCTAGCCAACATATGGCATCTTCACGAAGACATCTAGAAATGTCTTAGCCAAAATCTCATCTCGTCACCTCGGCATCCAACAATATTTCACCTTGTCAACTCATCACCTTGGCATCCATCTGCCTTAGACATAATCTCTCTCGTCACCTTTTCTCGACGTCATATATTGCCTTAGATAAAATCTCTCGTCATCACCTAGCACAGGAACGTCACCTCATCACTTGGCAGGATGTCGACATTTAGCACGTTGTCACATTTCCTCAACAACTTAAAATCCCTTAGACATAATATCTCCTCGCCATTTCTCCTATGCGTCGTATATTGCCTTAGCCAAAATCTCCTCATTACATAGGAGGTGACCACCTATCCTGGTCGTCCTACAATAAATACTTAGACAAAATTTATCCTCATCATCTACAAGGAGAACGTCACCTTGTCACTTGATAGGACATTGTAACCTCGTCGCCTCATATGGTACTCACCTTGTCACCTAGCACGTTACCTCCCCTCAGCATCGTAAAATGCTTTAGACAATCTGTCCTCGTCACATTTCTTCGATGTCGCATAATGCCTTACACAAAATCTATCCTCGCTGCCTAGTAGGTCACCACCTCTCCTCGGCATACAACTCATATCTGACACAAAATCCTTCCTTGTCGTCTAGTAGGTCGTCACCACAACATTACTACCTAAGCGTCCCTTGGCAAAAATCCTCCAAGATCCATTTATCTTTTAATTATGCATTTTCTATCTTTTAATTTGCCTCGGCAAGACAAGGTAAACCGGACCAAAATTCCGCTCATAAAATGCCTAAGTAATAGCCGAGCCCAGTTTTCGCATCGGCAAGACAGGGTAAGCGGGACCAAAATTCCGCTCCTGAAATGCATAAGTAAAATCCAATCTTAGTTGTCGCATCAGCAATACAGGGTAAACCGAACCGAAATTCCGCTTCTAAAATGCCTAAAGCCGAGCCCAGTCTCGCATCGGCAAGAAAGGATAAGCCGGACCGTAACTTCGCTCTTAAAATGCCTAAAGCCAAGCCTAGTCTCGTATCGACAAGACAGATAAGCTGGACCATAATTCTGCTCCTAAAATGCCTAAGTGAAGCTGAGCACACCACTCGCATCGGCGCGATAAGTTAAACCGAACCATAATTTTGCACCTACTGAAGTCGAGCAGGATACTCGCCTCGATGCCTATGGGTAAGCTGAATACCGATTCTGCTCCAACTAAGGTATCGAGCACAAACAACAAGAAAATCCAAACGATACTATTATACAAAACAAAGTTTGCCGAAATGTCCGTATAGCGGCCACATCCAAAAATGAGTAACATTTATCATGCTACGCTATGTTACTCGGTTGGCCCCACACAAATATGACGAGCCGACCCGATACAACAATAAATTTAAAACAGCTAAGTCTCCGCCTCGCTATCCTTCTTCATGCCTGCGGCGTGAACGACGAAGCCAACACTTGGTCTGCAAATGCAACATTTTCCCCCACGTCAATGCCAGCCTTAACATGATGAACAGCAGCCTCAGTCTCAGTTGTCCATGACATAATTGGCTCCTTGTCACCCATACACAACCATCAACTCCTCAACAAACTCGTTTGTATATTCAGTCACTCTATCCTTCGCCTCGACGCTGTACGACTACGCCACATTTTAACACTTAGCCAAAAAAAATAATAATAACAATAAAAAAGGTAGAGGTCAAGCGGTACAACCATACCTTCTCTTACTCGCCCCAAGTTTTGTCTAACCTTGTCGGTATGGACGTTCAACGACTTTAACCAGCGTGAGGTTTGATGATGTTTTGATGTCTGGAAGATAATCAAGATTCTCACGTGATTCGATGATTAAAAGATCCTCCTTGTCTCCCTCGACCCTCGGTATTGTTGACAACATCACTTTGACTAGCACTCTTCTCAGCCTCGTCAACTTGGGTCTCCTCGGTCTCATTGATAACATCACTTTGACCATCACTCTTCTCGGCCTCGTCACTTAGGTCTCCCCGGTCTCGTTGACAACATCACTTTAACCAGCACTCTTCTCGGCCTTGTCAACTTGGGTCTCCCTGGTTTCGCTGATCATCACTTTGACCAGCCTCTCTCGGCCTCGTCAAACTTGAACTCCCTGGCCTCGTCGACATTATCACCAGGGTTAACACTGCCTTCGGCCTCGTCAACTCGAGCTTCCCCAGCCTCATCAACTCGAGCCTCCCCGGCCTTGTCAATTCGAGCTTCCCCGGCCTCGTCAACGTCAATGCCTTTGTTCACATTACCACCTCAGCCCACGCTCTCCTCGGCCTCACCACCATCGATGCGAGCCTCTTTGGTTCCACTATCATTGCCTTGGAATACCTATATTGGCCTCGTCAACGGTAAAACCGTAAAACAATCGGCCTTGACAACATTGACCTCGTCACCACTTTGCAAGCCATGCCCTCGACGGCCTCGGCACCATCTCAAAACTTGCGATGTTAGTCATTCCCTTGGACAAATTCCTCGCCAAATCTGGCCTTGACGTCGAAGAACTTGCCTCCTCAACAGTGCTTTCATTGGACACACGCCTCACAAAATTTGGTCTTGGTGATAAAGAACAAGCCACAGCTGTCCTCTTCTCGCCCAAATCTGGCTTTGGTAAATCCAGCCTCGGTGATGAAAAATTGGCCACGGCTATCCCCTCCTTGCCCAAATATGGCCTTGCCAAATTCAGCCTCGATGATGAAGAACAAGCCACGGTTGTCCTCTCCTTGCCCAAATCTGACCTTGCCAAATCTGGCATCAATGATGAAGAACTCACCACTAGTGTCCTCTCCTCGTCCAAATCTAGCCACTTCAAATCCGCCCCCGGCATCGATGAACTCGCCTCGACTATCCTTCCTTCAAGAAAACGCCATGCTAACTCTAACATCGGCACCGAAGAACTCGCCTCGACAATCCTTATTGTTGACCACGCGCTTTGCTGTATCCAATGAAGGAACGATACTTGACATAGTGGATCCACGCGTGCCACAAACTTCTCAAGAAAGTTTGGCGACTCTTTCCTCGTCACCAAACTGGGGGAGGGCTATTGTTGGAGGTGGGCTTACGACCCCCATTGGTCCACTTAGGATCTACTGCTAACGTCCACGTCGATAAAGGTTGGCCACTTCAACAAGAGGTGGCCACGTCGACAAGAGTTGGCCACGTCGACAAGAGTTGACCACGTCACCAATACGCTCAAGCCTAAATGGCCTTGCCAATGAGCATCTAGCTCGTGGGCTTTGCCTGGCCCACAAATCTGCCAGACACACCCCAAATGCATGAGGGAGAAAACTCTGATCAAGGAGTCTCTATAAAAGGCAAAGAAGACTCATACCAATGGGGGAAAGCAATTCCGACACACACTCAAAATATTAGCTTTTATCTTTAACATTTGTAAATGAGTTTTAGACCTCGTCACTCTTGTAATCACTAATTTTTGCTACTTAATAAACAGAATCTTCTACTTCATTATTCCTATTAATCTCTGTGTTAGACCCTGTACAAACAATGACATATTACAAAAAGTATTAAATACGTCATGTGACTGCTACACCATTCATTGCCTTAATTTAATTTTTAAGGAAATCACTTATATAAACCATTTTGTTATAAGTTTCGATATCTTAATCAGATGCTTAGAATCTTCTGTCTACATTTGTTTATCTGTGTTTATATTAGAAACAGTATTGTACTTTAGAGTGAATTTTGTATTGATCATGGTTATGTTTAATGATAATTAAAATTTATGTATACATATCAACCTAAATAGTTAATTTCTTTTTAATTGTCAATCTAAATAATTAAGAGCTTGTTTCTAATTATTATAACGGGAACTACACTCAATATACGTTGGTTTATGTTTAATTAGGTAGAATACAAATTTTTTTAAATAATTGGTTCTCTCTCATGCCCTTACCCTGCCATGTACAAAGACCAAAGTCACCATACTAATGATTTTTGTGATTTAATTAAATATTTAATAATAATGGAGTCTTAATATAGCCATTATTAATACATGTGAAGGTAGTGGATCAGCTGTAAGTATACTAAATTGGTGGGAAAAGATATATGTGAAGGAATATCGTGGGAGAAGGGGAAGACATCATGTGTAATGGTTGAAGGTGATGATGCTTGCAGCGGAGAAGGTAATGAAAAATGTAGATATGTAACAGTTGTGTAAATGAAAACAATGTGTAGGTTAGGGGTAACTTCCATTGTATATGGGTATCGGTTTATGTGAACGGTTATTTATTTTTATGTGAACGGTTTAGGGGTAATGTAACACATGAAATGAGTTATGTGCAAATGTCAAACCTGAATTTTACATTTGAAAAACATGTGATTTGTATATGATGTAGGGTGTAACCATTTTTGTCACTTAACTCTCGAATGATAGGGATGATGCACCTAATTTTGATGAGCCCCACAATGAATATACATAGAGGATCTTAATAATAATGAATATATGTAAAATGTATCTCATACTTGTAACCGTGTGTAGGGGGTAAACGACTCGGTAGATGTCTATGCATAGTAATAACATGTAACATTGTATGTAAATGTATACATTATTTGGTAGATGTATATGACTATAGGTACATACATATAGCTACAAATTATAGTCATATGCATAACTGCTCTTCCCGTGCTGATCCATTGGAGAGAGTTCTGGGAGAAGACGAGTATGAAGGGGAAGATGTCTACATTGGGAGGATATACAAAGACAAAGAGCATTATAGGACTGTATTGGTGTATCCAACAGACAGAGCATTGTAGGATAGTACATCTATAATAAAACTATATGGGCAGGTGTATCCAAGGGGCTAGTCACTACAAGAAAAGGTAGCTAAATCCGACGGAATTTCCGACAGAATTTTCTTCCGTCGGAAAATCAGAAAACATTTCCGACGGAAACAAATTCCGTCGGAAATGTCTAGGTGATTACCGACGAAAACCGACGGATATTTTAATTAATTTTAAAATAATTAAATCTGTTGGTTTCCGTCGGAAATTTTTTAAATATTTCCGACGGATCTTTGTTCCGTCGGAAATATTTATGATATTTCCGACCGAAATATTTTCCGTCGGAAATATCTAAATTATTTCCGATGGAAAACATGTCCGTCGGAAATTTATACTTGTTTTCCGACGGAAGCTATATCCGTCGGAAATTATTTACATATTTCCGACGGAAACCGACGGATAATTTTTAATATTTTAATCGGAAAATTAAATTTTAATCGGAAAAATTAAAACCGTCGGTTTCCGTCGGGAAGTTCTTTAATTTTTTCCGACGGTAACCGACGGTCACGAGTTTCTTATCTTCCCCGCGAAGCCTCTCCGCCATTAACTAAGCTTAGAAACTCGAT